>JAFIRS010004053.1:0-102393 GCA_018342105.1 Gonioctena quinquepunctata
CATCAATTAAATTTAATGAAACTTATAAAGGGGTTTGAAAAACCCTTTTTAAAGGCGGAGGGTTTTGGAATTTCCGCGGGGGGGAAATTGGGGTCGGGAAACCATCAAAAAGGGTGCGGGAATTTCCCGGGGGGGGATATGGGGGTGGATGACCTAAAATGGGTTGAATTTCCCCGGGGATATGCGGGGGGGGATACTATATTAACAGGGGTCCGCATGGGGGACATATGGGGTCGGGATACGACAGACACCGCTTTTTTCCCCGGGGCGGTGGGGAAAGGGGGGAACATCCCCCCCCGGGGAAATTTATGCTAATGGGGGTTTGGACATCGGCCCCGGGAACAGGGGGGGGAAAACCCCCTTTTCGCGACGTGGGGGTTTTCCCCCTTCGAGTATGCCGGGGCCTCACAGGACAGTCTGTGGAAAGGATGTTTTTCGTCCACAGCGTGAGCAGAACAGGGGGGGGGGCGTCGGGGGTTGGGGGGAGGGGTTTTTCCCGGGGGGGTTTAACCCCCCCTTTTCCCCTTTCGAGGGGGGCCCCGGGCCGGGCGCAGATTTTAAAAGGGACCGAAAAAATCGTTTTTGCCTTTTTTTTTTAGATTGTATACCACGGGGTACGGGGTCATTTTTAACCTTTTGGGAGCCAGCCCCAAAAACCTTCATCGGCTGAGGGCTGAGGACGGGATGCCTCTTCATCACTTGGTCCCCCCAAGACATCGCCATTCCCGGCGGCGAAGGGGGCGGCCTGGGGGTGAATGCCTTCGCGAGATTTAAAACCCTTTTTGAAATTTCCGCAGGTGTTTGAGCCCCGGGGCCCTTGGACTTCGGCTTGATTAACTTCTTTTTCCCCTCGGGGGCCGGGCTGATTCGCCTTTTCCCCCCCCTTTCCCCTTTTCCGTTGGGCGGGGAAAAAATTTGGGGGTCCTGGCGGGCGGATTTCAAAACCAAAGCCGGAAGGGTTTTTCCGGGGTTTGGGAAAAAAAATTTGGGGGGCCCGGCTTTTTTGGCCCTTTCAGGGGTTGGTTTGGGGTTTGGGGGGGGCCCGCGGGGTTGTTTCCCTTTTTTTCGCACCCAAAGATGTCCGGGAATTGTTTTTTTCCCGGGCCATTTCGGGCATCCGAAACGGGTGTTTTTTTTTCGTAGAGAGCGGGGGCCTTTAAAGTAGCCCCGGATTGGCCAACGGGGGACCCATTTCGAACCGTCCAAACACAACCAGGGACCCGTGAGTTGAGCGGGATAAGGGGAACCCCAAATTTTAAACGATTATATTGACGAGGTTGCATCTTCCCCCCCGGGGTTTTCCCGGAGGGCTTGTATTTGGCGGATGCAACTTTAATATTTTTTTAACATGGGGGAAAAAAATGCCTGGCCAGGAGCGGGCTGCGACCCCAGCCGCTTGGATTATATCCGGGGGGGGGTGTTTTTCGCAATATATCGATTTTTCCCCCTTTGGGGGGAACACAATTTAAGGGTTGATAGTTCTGGCTTTTTTTTGGTCGTTGGAGTCCCAAAAATGACGGCAAGGGTCTTCCGGAAAAGTAGTCTAAAACCCCACGGGGTTTCTTTCACCTTTTCCCCCCTTTTTTGTTATACCAGGTAAAATGGCTACTGGTTCAACGGCAGTTACTTTGGGGGTTTTTCTCCTGCCCCCTTCGCCCGTGGGTCCCCCGACAGGGAAAATCTGCCACTTTGTTCAACCCCCCCTCGGCGGTATTTGACTTAAAAGTCGTATTGTGCAGGAACATACTCCATCGACCCGGGGCCTTTGAAGAATGGGCCCAAAGAAGCCGGTGGCGGTGACACTGTGAAGGATATCCTTCCAAATAGGGGGGGAGTTTCCCCGACCCCCCCTACGAAGTGACATTCTTTTTTTCACGGAGATCCCTTTTTCCCCGGGGGGGTCAAAAGGGCTGGCATATGCGATATTTTTGGGCACGGGTCTGAGCCCAAAAATCCCAAGCCTTGGTCGGAAGCATCTGGGCTGCTGGTAAAAGGGTTGTCGAAACGGGAATGAGGACGGGGGGGTTAGGCGTTTCAGCTTTTTGGGAAAACCCCTTTTTTCCCGGGGCCCAAACCAGGGGGATTCTTCAATACCGAGGGGGTTGCCACCAGAGAATGCTGGACAAATCGTCGGTACCAGATGCCATTTTCCCGGAACCGGGGTTAAACCTCGCCCAAATTTGTGGGGGCGGATGGCCACAAGGAGGCCACTTTCGGGGTCTGTCCTGATGCCTTACCCATAGATGTCCGAGATATTTGAGGATCCCCTCCCAAACTGGGATTTTTTTGGGTTGAAAGGGGTTTGCAGCACGAAGGGACGGGGAAAAATTTGCAGGTTAGCGAGATTTCCAAACGTGTTTTTTCCAACACAAAATCATCCAGATATGCGAAGCAATATGGGACCCTTTCGGGGCCGAAAAGGTGTCCATTAGTCGTTGAAATGCGCAGGCGCGGCGGGAGGCCGAACGGCATAAATGGGAAATTGGGGAAAAATCCCGGCCAGGCAGTGAAGGCGGGCACCGGTTTTCTGTTCCCGGGGTGCGACTTGCCAGTATCCTTGTCGCAAGTCGATTGAAATATATCGACGCGGCGTAGTTTGTCCAGGATGGCGTTGATGAACGGCGACGGGTAAGATCCTTCATGGGACGGGGTTACCCGAAGTCGTTGCAGAACCTCGATTTGCCGTCCTTCTTCCGCACTTGACTACAGGTGACCCCTGGGGTTTTGGGGGGCCGATTTTATTTCCCGTAGCATTCTGTCAACTTCGGTATTGATTACATCCTGCATTCTTTGGGGCCGGGAAGGTATGCTGCCCTTTTTTGTCTCTGGGTTTAGGGGAGGGTCCCGGTTTTCCCCCAGCGGCGTTACCCCAGAATTTCCAAATGGACCCTAATTGTCCTGTAGGGGAAAAATTGTAAGGGTCCTCTTCCCTCTAGAAAGTGCCCGGGGCCCGGGGGTTTTTCCGAACCCCCGGGCACGGGGAAGGGCCGGTTCCCTTTTGGGGGGTTCTTAAAAAAATTTTCCCGTTCCTAGGGTTTTTTCCAAACCCCTTTTTTTTCCCCCATTGGGGGATATCGGGTGACAGGCCACCAGGTGTCCAAAACCTAAACGGGTTTTTAAACCCGGGGGTCACGGATAGGGGGGACGGGGGTTTAAATTTTTCCCTTGGCCAGTCGGGTGGCTGTAGGTTGGGGTTTTGGGATCCCAGCAGATCCCACGCCTAGCTATCCTGTTCCAACATAGGGGGGTTATGCCCCCTGTCAATCAGTGCTTTGAGGGGCCCCAGGGAAACTTCAAAGGGGAAAAATGCGGTCGATGGTCGAGATATTGACGGTGGGGGGGAAAAAATTTTTTTGGGCGCCACCTTCAGCTTTATAGTGAAAGGCCACTTTCGCCCGGGCAGTCTCAGTGAAGAAAATAAACACTCCAGGGTCAGTATAGTATGGACAACACGGGGCCAGAAGGGCAGGCTTTAATTGCCCTTAGCTGGTTACGGTACCTGGGTGCTGACTGCACAATCAGTTGTTAAACTTCTTAAAGCTCTGAATCAAGTATTAAATAAAACAAAGGTCAGTTCCAAGTCATCCATAACAATTCTATTATCTAGTACTATTTACAATGTGGCTGTCGGTAGCCTTTCAGGACTATAAATAGCAAGGCAAGCCATACTATAGAAGTGCGGAAAGGTGTAAAGCGTACTCAAGGCGGTTATAGTTACCTTCAAAACTCATGCGGAAAAAAAAGATTCAAAATGTAGTATGTCCCCGAAAGGACGGGGTGCAAACACGGTATATCAACATCATTAAAGCAAAGCGAGTTCCCATTGCAAGTTTACGAACGGCCATACATATGGTAAGGCGTAAAATGATGGCATGGGGAGTTGCGCGGTAAATTTGATAATTTTGAAGAATTTAATGATGCTCCGTTGATTTTTTGTTTGGCGCCGACTAAAAATTAGTTACTTATGGGGTTTTAGGAGCATAGTTCCCGAGACTCAGTTTTTTTATTTTCTTTTTAGTCTGCATTTCTGGTTTAATTTTTTTAAAAAAAGTTTTTATTTTAAATTTTATGGCTAAAATATACAATTACTACCTACTTTTTTTTTATTACCCAAATATACCCAATTTTTTTACTCAACTATTACCAGTTAAATAATATGATTATCTATTTTTTTACTATTTGTTGTAATATAAAATTTTTTGTTGTTCTGGTTAGTTTATTTCATTACTTTGTATATCATTCCATCCTCTCAAGGAATATAATGGTTTTGACGGATGGGAACAGAAATTATGTCAGTAGCGATCTGTCATTGTCAACTACGTATGTGTGTGCCAATGTTCATAAGTGAAAATAAATTATCCTCATTTTTTCCACCCGTGAGGGTATATAATTCCATCCGAAATCTAAACATAAGGTATACCCTATCTATTAAAAAAGAATCATCCAAATGAAGAAAACCCCGTACAAAGTTATGCCTGATAGAATCGGTTAACGGACCAGAATTCAGAGGGTGAGTGATAATATCCTTCATGTTGCTACCCTTAGGGGGGGATTTCATCTTTAATTCAAATGGACCCTTTGAAGTACACCCTAAACAATTTAAAAAAGAATTATCGGAATTGGACGCCTCAGTAAAAAAATTAATGCGTGATCATACATTAAAAAAAAAGATGGAAAAAAATATATATTTTTGGGGCGACTAGATAACCCCCCCTCCCTTTTGGTTTCGTCGGTTAAAAAACTGGAAGACATACAGGAACTGATACTGAAAATAATTCACAAAAGGAAAAAAAAATTATTCTAGTAATCTCCTGTTATCAAATCAAAAGTATTAGACCCCAGACCAATATTTTTTAACAAATTGCGGTTTTTTTTCAATAAAACAAATTTGTACATATATCACACCGCTACCAGACACGTGGAAACACTAAAAATTACCTCATCATTCCATCATCTCTCAAAACTGTTGGTCAAAGGTGCCACATGTTTCTAGCTCAAAAATATTCAACTTCATACCCGTTGAAATTAGAAGAGGTGCATATTTAAAGAATGGGTGCAATTGCCCCCCTGACGCACAAAAGAAGCTATATTTTTTTTCCAATTTCAAAATGTTTAAACGTCATTTGGACATCACTATATTTACCCACAGTCGTTATTAACGCGTAATCACTATAATAATAAAAAAACTTATGTGCGTAGAGTCCGCGTCACCACAAATTATGTCAAACAAGAAAGCCATGAGAAGTGCAATATTAGAAAACAAGGGACTACTTCACAAACGAATTCACTATAAATTGAAAATGTTGTAGACCACAAACGAAAAAAAACTACTTTCCTGGCAAATACTAAGCAGAACGTTGAATGATATTCACCCGAAAATCTATGCAAACTCCCATTGAAAATGAAAATTGATTGCAAATGTTTCTTTCTGATAAACTCGATTATGTTTAATTTATAAATATACCTAACAATCCGCATACCGGTTTCAGGCTTTGGCCCTCATCAGTACGGAGTATCACCAGTCAGAGATCCGAAGACCTCTGGGAGGGAGACCAACACAAATGAAAACATCATGAAGCTTAAATCACCTGTGGGTACACCGGAAAAGTAACTTTAACCGGCGGTACCTAGTGACAGAAAGAAACACTTCATACTATTCCATATCTCAATAGGATTCTATCTCAATAGATTCTATCAGGGGGCCGTATGCCCGACTAGGCGTATATATCAAACAAGAGAGCCATGAAACTCGAAAACGGCACTGGTATCCCTGCCCTAATATCTTACAATGCTAAGCAAGCCACTAAGGTTATGATATCTGTACATGTTCGCAGATTACCAGAGCGTTTACGAGCCATATCAACAGATACCTATCAAATTTCGTCAAATTCCAATACCATGATAACCAAATTTCATTTTACAGAAGAAAGGTTACTGAACAAAATTATGAACTTAGATAAGAGGAAAGGAGGTGGATTTGATAATATTCCGAAATTTTTTTAAAAAAAAAAAATGGCAAATAGTTTATATCCTTACGTTCCTATTAAACTTATCCTTTGCAGGACGTGTTCCCCAAAATTTGGGAAGTTCTTACCTGATCCCAATATATAAAAAATTCTGGAGAAAATGTGAGCATCAACTAGAGGAATAAGCCAACTATTGTTCATTCAGTAAACTTTTAGAAGCCTTTTAAACGATCAATTGTTCAGAAGTGTGAAAGGCCTTATCATTGAAAACAACATGTTTTTTTTTAAAAGGGGAATCAAAACCAACAATGATATATTCCCAATATATCTCTGACTCTATGTGTTTTATTTAGGAAAGTAATTGATAATTATGTGGAGTATTTTTATATTTATTAACGTCAAAACCATATGTCAATAAGTAACTTAGTCTAACTAGATATATGTCAATTGTAATATACAGAGAGGAAAACAAACATATATAACACCTTCACCTTTAATATCAATCATTTATTACTAAAAATGTAACCTGTCAGGTCTTCTTAATTGACTTCGTCGTTTGTGGTCGCGGAAATCACAAATCGACGGAATGTTATTCTCGTAATTTTATATGTCATAGGTGTGGTGTTAAGGGTAAGATGCCTAAAAACCCTGGTGTATTCACTGATTCGATTTTGTTTAGAATTTTTGGGGGACAACAAATGAAAAACGTTAAATTCTGCTTAGAACTTCATTAGTAGATGGCGCGGTTAAGGAATGTTTGTTGTTTGTGTCACGCAAAATGGCAAACTTCAAACCTATACAATTTTCTTTTTCTGTCAACATTACTTCATGCAAGAAATTGTGAATTGATCGCTCACAAAGATTATAGTTCTACGAACAAGATCCCGCTCAGAACAGTTGGCGCGAAAATGAGATGAAATCCTCGAAACTTACTACAATGTTTACATCTGTCTGTTAAAAATCAGATTTTTCTTGAAGTCTACCTGGCGATTTTTTCAAAGTCATTTCTTCTCAAATGGCTTTTTTGACATCATGGAAACTTCCACGAAGGATTGAGAAAAGGTAGGAGAGTGGACTGATGTCTCTAGATGATAAATTATCTTGAAAATTGAGGGGATTGGAAAATGTCCCCGATGACATTGTTCCATTAAACTTTCCGATACAAACTATTACCAAGCCATTCACTGCACAACTCTGCCGGACTATTACCTCTCTAATAATCTTCTGACATGAACAAATTCAGAGAGTTCATTGTAGATATCATAAAATATGTTGATGAAGTTGAGAAATCGATTAATCCTGGTGTGCCACAGTCTAGGCTGCTTCCAGCTATCTTAGAATGACTTCTCTGGGAAAGGTGAGCCCTACTAACAAAGGTGAGGGGAGAAAACAATAATCTAAATGCTTCTTTTATTTTTCAGTAACACCCCGCATGATATAATCGGAGAAGGAGGGCGATCTAAACCAAGCAGTTGTTCGGAAGAACAAGGCCCACTCCCAAGATCGATAAGGCTAATGACTATGATTAGGATAATTATCACTTTTTAATAAACACATGAATTTCACAAGTAAGCGTGGACTTTTCATTCTATGAAAATATCTTGATTTTGGCTAGTGAATTCCGGACCGTCACAGAGGGTCCCATGGCTATTTGGAAGAAAATATCCACTATATTCAGAATTTTCCAATACTTTTAGTCAGAAGATTGTCATCTCATGGGAAATTTTTTATACAAAATATATAAAAAATAAGTATAAAAGTAATAATAAAATTATTTGACTTGCTAGTTACTAGATTCATCACAATCACAAGTGTAAAAAAATTATTACAATGGGCAAGGTCTTTCAGAGAAGATTCAAATTAATTTATACATATACGAGTCATTTTACTAGTAGTGGAGTAATATTAGATTTTAGCTTCAGAAATTTAGGGGACTGGGGGAACTTTTTACTGTACATTAGTGATGATGTGAGGAACAACATATAGGTAGAAAGTTACCAAACGTAAAGTGTGTGCTTAATTTATTATTTAACAAATAAGTTGCAAAATTACATTGTTTATTGAATATCTTGAAAAATATATAAAAAAATTAAACGATACTGCCATTCGAAAGAATGGAAGATTTTACATGAAAAAGGTATATAAATATGTTTTTAAATGAAAACTGTAACGTACGAAACTTTAACCCGAATTTTTTTTCTCCGAGATGTACACATAAATAAAAAATAGGTAGCTGTAAATTATCATTCATGAAATCTACCTTTACGACTCGACACACCATCGGTTTTTCAATGTCATATTCTGGTTCAGCTACCTCAAAAACACCCATGCATCAATTTGGGTAAAATTTGCCTAACAAAATTGTTTTTCATTGTTTAAACAATTAATAAACAAGCAACGCACGAATATAAGTTTATAACTTTTTTCTGCAAGCAATTTCTGAGTAATATCAGGAGGTTTTAGGAAAATCCATGGAGTCCTCCAGGATTCCAAAATAATGCATGATTTGAAGCTATTTTTACTCCGCTATATGAAAGTAGTTTGAGTTCTTGCGATAAGATAGTCGTGTTGTCTGCTAAAATAGTGAGGTTCTTTCACTCAGATAGGATTCGAACCAATTGAAGCTACGTCCTGTGAAGCTGTAGAGATGAAGCTTACGTAACAGTCAAAAGCTTTAGATATGTCGCAAAACACTTCCTTCAGACTAGAATATAGATTTTTCAGAAAGCGAAAGAGATTGCATCTCCCGTACTTTTATTGGTTTTAAAGCTAAATTAAGTAATTGTATGTAATTTACAGCACTTCATAAAATCATTATCCGCTCCATCATAAGATTTTTATCATGAGCAAACCGGGACAGAAATACATAAGTACCAACTCGGTGGAGCCGTATCTATAGAAAATTAACCATACAAAATTGGTACGCACTACAATTGTTCATAATTAGAATGATTTCGGAACACTTCTCGAAAATTCTATATAACACTGACATAAGTAGATGGAATAGTTTGTTCTGAAATATGTTACATCGATCGATCAACCTCAAAATATTTCACAATGAATTGGCATAACCTTAAAGGCGACAAAAGCACAATCGCAGAACGGAACAGAGACACAAATCACAAAAACACCCTGTGTGCTCTTTAATTTAGTTTACTGTATTATGATTAGAAACGACGACGGCGCCATCTGAAACTCTAGATAACTCCCTTTATCAAGTGGGCTGGTGTCCCCCAGTTTGTCCCAATATTTTACAGGTATAGGTAAGTGAATGCACCATGATTTTTAGACATCTTAGTTAAGGGCCATTTAGCGCCAATGTGCAAGAATTTTAATGCATAACATTTTTTGGCTGATAATGATGTTGAGTCTGACGATGCAATTGAAAATATTTTCAGTCTCAGTGGAATTGAAATTTTTGATGAGAAAGGCAATGTCAAACCCATTTATGTCAATCTGACAGTGGAAAATATTCCGATAAATTTCGAAGCAGACTCAGGCTTTGCCCGCGTGGGTTCGTATCCCATCCTCGTCGCCAATGTTCTATTTAGGAAAGTAATTGATAATTATGTGGAGTATTTTTATATTTATTAACGTCAAAACCATATGTCAATAAGTAACTCAGTCTAGCTAGATCTATGTCAATTGTAATATACAGAGAGGAAAACAAACATATATAACACTATGGACGATCGAATTCAGGTTGACTCTATTTACACGGACTTCAGCAAGGCTTTCGATAAAATTGATCATAATATATGTACTCATTTCTAAACTTGCTGAAGTCGGTGTACATGGGGATCTGCTACGATGGTTCGCTTTTCATGTATCCTGTTATATACACAATTAGTAACCGTAAACGGATGGATATAAATCATCACCCATTGTTGTAACATCAGGTGTACCACAAGGTTCCTACCTGGGGCCTATATTATTTTTAATATTAATTAACGATGTAAAAAAAATGTTCAGAATTCTCTCAAATTCTGCTATATGCCGATGACCTGAAAATATATGCCAAAGTTGAATCATACTGCTTGATATTCAATCGGACTTCCTCTGTTTTACTCACTACTGTTGCTCTATAGGCTATTTCTCAACTTGAATGAATGTTCGACGATCTTTCTCGAAAAATCTGAAACTATTTTAATTTGATTACAATCTGCAGGGTAGAAATCTAGGAAGGGTTGGTCACATCAAGGATCTAAGTGTGATATTCGATAATAAACTGAGCTTCAATATGCATTGTGAATACATTATCAACAAATGCAGTAAAATGTTAGGCTTTATTAGTAGAATATGTAAAAACTTCCACTCTCCAAAAGTCAATAAAATCCCTTTATTTTGCATATGTACACAGCAAGTTGAGTTTTGCAAGCGTCATTTGGAATCCACGCTATAACCTCCAAATGAGATTTGAAAGAATCCAAAATAGATTCATCAGATTTTTAAACTGGCGATTGAATGGAGTGTTTATGTTCAAAATTCTCAACAATGACTTGGATGCACCTCAACTCCTGTACATAGTTTCAATACATGTACCTCCTAGAAATACCAGAAATAGAACTTTTTCAGTTTACCTTATAGAAATACTGATTTGGGTCAAAACGCCCCCATTCCTCGGCTCAATGATAGGTTTAACAAATATTGTTCTGTAATAGACTTATCATGTTTATCACTCTCACTTTTCAAAACTTCTACCAAACAAATTTTTTCTGTTTTACATTATGCACTCGTATTTTCGGTTCATTAGCTCCACTAGTTATCAATCTTTTCAAAACCACTACAAAACACATTTTTCTGTCTAACATGTGGACTTGTATTTTTAGTTTATTAGTATTTCAGTTTATTAGCTCTACTAGTTGTAAATATGAGTTACTTCATCTATTAGTGGATACTGTACTGGGTTCCAACATGTTTGTATCCCAAACCGAAATAAATAAATAAAATATGAAGTGTAATATTAGAAAACAAGGGACTTTGTAGTCTTCTTCACAACGAATTCAATATAAATTGAAACAAGTGGTAGACCGCATCATGTGTTTTGTTTTCTATCCCCACCGTGGAGGTTTTGTAAACCCAGTTTAGTGAAAATCATTTAGTGAAATGAGTGTCGGCCGCATCAATTAAAAAAAAAATGTCTAGCCACCAACATTACTTCAAATTAAATTATTTTTTTAATGTCTACACTCATGCGTTTTTATTTCATATTTCTTAAAACAGAACACTATCCAAATTCAACTGTATTTCTCGATAGCAACTGCACTATTGGTTTCTATATTTTTTAGCACACATTTTCAGAAAGATAAGTTACCACACAAAAAATGCGCCTGGGCATATCTCCTCATAATTCAAAAATGATTTAAAGAAATACATTCCTACTATCGGAGGACAGGTAATCAAATTTATTGATTCAAAGATCAACAAAAAAATGTTGATTCTAAAGCACTCTTTATCAATAGAATAAAGATATTACACTCAAACACACACTCCCTAATCCTTAATGAAAGGAAATGTCCTGTAAAATTAACTTATTGTACCACTATATAATTGTTGTTATTATCTATACTATTCGTACTTCTTTTGTTGTTTTGTTTATTATTTATATTTATTAAAACATTTAAAATCTCCTCGATTTTCATTGTATATCTCGAACAATTATTTGAATTTACCTTGTACCACGGATAGTCTTTGACTTTGTGGTTTCTTGTTTTATTTGTGAATAATTAGATGATACTTGATCACTGTACTTTATTTCAATAAATATATAATTATTACTTACAAATAAAATTTAATACCTATTATTATTATCAAAACTTTTATTATTATTATTACAACTTTATTTAACTTCACTTGTTAGTTTGTAACTCACGAAATAACCACGTCACACATCCAGAGCAATTATTTTTTACTTTTTAGGGCATTCGAATGAAAGCTTGTCTTTAAAGAGGTTTTTTATTTACTATTTTTTGTTATTTTTGTCCGTCTACACGCACCGGCTAACCAAATAATTGTTGCTACCTGAAAAATGATACTTTTTTCCTACAATCGTGATTTTTTTTTAAATTACCTTAAGCATTAGGTACATTCCATTGTCTGCTTCCCTAATAAATTTGTTGATCTGTTCTCTGCTGAAGACTTTTGATTTCTTTACTTTATAAACAACGTTCTTCCTTTTAATAAATGCAATTACCTTCGGGAACGTGGCTATGTTTACATTTGTAAACATACCGGTGGTGTAGTAATGTACGTCAGAAAAAATATAAAAGTATATATCTATAGAGCATAAAAAATATATATCTAATTGTTTCCCTGTGTAAATATCCCAACAAGGGTAGGGTGAATTTTTTTAACTGTATTTAAGATTGGGTTGATGACAATGTATATGATGAAAGAGGTTACTGTCGGAGATTTCAAAATAGACTGGTTGTTAGGAAATACTAACAGCGATAGGTGTAACTGACTCTGGGTTAGAAAACATTGTGAAAGAAAGCATTCATTTCGACAGGGACAGTAGTTCTCTCAACTAGTACTCACAAATAGCGAAAAACTCAAAGCAAAAGTCAGATAATTGATCATTATATAATCTCATCCAAGTTGATAGGGACCACTTCAGAAGCAAGGTCACTAAAAATTCAAGCAGGGGAATAAATATTGATTATGACCATATAAATTAAAGATTACACGAAACAAATTGGAAATTCAGAATAGATGATATGATGAAAAATATAGGACCTCCTATTCAATCCCAAGTAATATCCTTAACATAATTGCACCAATAAAGGAAATATATCCAAAATATAAAGAATGGTGGACACGCATGTTCAAGAGTCTACATGAAATATGGACCTCAGTTACAAAAAGTTGATCACAGACAAAACTCAAGAGAATTGTGAAATTTATAAACAAAATACAGCAGTGAATGTTATGAGAAAAGGAAAACAAAATTTCAGAAAATAAAGGCAACTCCGTTGAAATGTGAAGAAACTTGAAACTCTGTCTCCCAAAGAAAGTAATATATACAGTGCGATCCATAGGTAGGGAAAAAATTCATTTTTAGCGTTATTTGGATATTTGGTTGAAAAAACCTGAAACAAGTCGATTTTTATTGTCAATTTGACCATTTACAGTATGAAAATATTACCCCCTTCTTGAACCCCCTCTGAATTATGAGCACCCCCTCGAAAATTTTAAACGAGAAGGGACGTCGTGTGGCACCTTTTCGAAAGGAATTTTCATTCTCCGTTCAGTGATATTGAGTTTTTCAAATTTGGTGCAATCATAACTGAGAAAATTTATTTTGAAAATGTAAATTTTTTATACTTCACGTAGAATGAAGGAAATAATGTCACATAATGTTTAAGAAGTATTTTTCAATGTATTTTACAATTAAATTAAATGTTCAAAATGACCACCATTCACTTCTTCACAATAAGCAAGTCGATCTTGGAATTCTCGTACAACATTTTGTAGGACTTCAGGGGTTATGTTGTTAATTTCTTCCGTTATCCTAACTTATAAATCTGAAACATTGTCTTGTCTATTGAAATATACTTTCGATTTTAAATAACCCCATAAGAAGTAATCGAGAGGAGTCAAATCGGGGGATCTAGGCGGCCATTCAATCGTTCCACGTCTTCCATTCCACCTATTGGGAAAAACTTCGTTCAAATAATCTCTATCAATACGTTTATAATGCGGTGGAGCTCCGTCTTGTTGGTACCAAATTGATGTATCTATTGCATTTGGATAATTAACATCAGGAAAAAGTATTTTTAATGTAGGCTGTAAAAAGTTCATAAAAAAATCTAGATAACCTCACCATTAACATTAACTGGGACTTCAAAAAAATAAGCGCCAATAATTTTGTTGTTAATGATAACAGCCCAAACGTTAACTTTTTTAGGATATTGTGTGTGAGGCTCACACATCCAATGAGGATTTTATCTGCTGCAATATCTACAGTTTTGTCTATTAACCGTTCCATTTAAATGGAAAGTAGCTTCATCAGAAAAAACAATTTTGTTTATGAACTCCAAATCTCCTTCCATTCTGTCCATCATCATTTCACAGAATTGTTGTCTTCTATCAGGATCATCCTCATTTAACTCCTGAACCAACTGAACTTTATAAGGATGGTATTTTTCTTTATGTAAAGCTCTCAATATCGATGATTTACTTACATCATTGTCGGCGGCAAGTTGTCTACATGTCATATACGGATTATCCTCAATCGCTAACATACATCTAACTTTTTTTCCTCATCCAATTTGACATTTCGACCTGGTTTTTGAATAGTTTTTACATGTCCAGTTTCACGAAATTTTGGTTCTATTTTGCTAACTGTAGACTGTGAGACTTGTTGACCAGGGTATTTATTATTAAACATTTCACAAACTTCTTTTTGAGTTCTTGTTTTATTACCACATCCAATCATAATTGAGTTTCGGATAAATGATCCATAGTTAAATTAAATATTTTTCAATACACTGACGTGGGTCAGCAACTTATAAATATCAAAATAACAGTAGTCTACTAGATTGACATTACATTATTTATGTGGGTTGGTGTCATGAACGACTTTTTCCTGACGTTTAGCAAAACAGATTAGAAAATACCTGATTATTTCTTATGTGGTTATTTAAAATCAAAAGTATATTTCAATAGTCCAGACAATATTGCAGATTTAAAAATTAGGATAAGACTTGCTCATTGTCAAGAAGTGAATGGTGGTCATTTTGAACATTCAATTTAATTGTAAAATAAATTGAAAAATACTTCCTAAACATTATGTGACATTATTTAATAAATAAATTTCTCAGTTATGATTGCACCAAATTCGAAAAACTCAATATTGTGAACAGAGAATAAAAATCCCTTCTCATTTAAAATGTTTGAGGAGGTGCTCATAATTCAGAGAGGGTGCAAGAATGGGGTAATATTTTCATACTGTAAATTGTGAAACTGACAATAAAAATCGACGTGTTTCAGGTTTCTTTAAACAAATACATAATAACGCTAAAAATGAATTTATTCCATACCTACGGACCGCACTGTATATATATATATATATATATATATATAATATTTTAACGGAACTTAAAATACATTATGATATCACAAAAAATATATATGCAATGCCGAACTTGCTAAACAATTAATTACAATATAGAAAGTATACTAGTATACGACTCAATAGAGAAATATACAATACATGCCCTGATTTTCCAATTTTACGTAGATAACATGTAAATGTTTAAGACAGCTTCAAATTAATTCACTCGATGAAAAACTCAAAACAATTATTTTCTCTTTTCCTATTAAAGGTAGCGCAGATGATGTAGAAATATTTTTCCCAAGAATTGTTTCTAGAGTATTGCACAGCCTCTAACTGCTCTTTTGGAACTTATAGAGTTCCCAGTGATATCAAAGTATCCAAAATCGTACCAATTCCTGAGGTAAAAAATTCCATCGATACTAATGACCTGCGACCAATCAATATGCTACAGTCAGGTTTCCGTGATGGTTACAATTGTGAAACAGCTTTACAATGTGTGCTTGATAATTTCAAAAATAATTCAGATAAAAATTTAATGACAGAAGTAATTTTCCTTGACCTTCAAAGAGCTTTTGAAACTGTAGACAGGAATAGGTTGGTAAGAAAATTAGAAAGTATTGGTATTAATGGGGATGCGTTGGCACGGCTAGTTGATTATCTGGAAAATCGAAGACAAAAACTTAAATTGAGCAATATCCTATCTGATAAAATCATAAACGAACAGGGTATTTCACAGGATAGTGTACTTGGTCCCTTATTATTTTCAATATTGTTATGGATATAAGATATGAGCGGGTACGCCCCCTGTGCTGGGTGCCGATGATATCATGCTCCATATGTTATATAACAGCCATTGGAAAATTCGAATAACGACCGTTGGGAGTGACGTCATCTTCCAGATTTTTCGATAACGGCCATTCGAAGACTCGAGAAGAAAACCGACCGTTAGCGATGACGTTATGGAACATTCCCGATCGCCGCTATTCCAGAACTTTCCGCCGTCCTATATATAGCGGGTCATATGCGACAGTCGTCAGTCAGTCAGAAGCCAGAAGTTAGTCTTGTGACTATTGTTATTCATTGTAATTGTGAACAAGTATTGTTGTATTATTGTATTGTATTTCAAAGCGGAATAAACGGACGAATTCATTGGAATATTCTTTGATCCCCAGTTGCGTAACAATATACATCGACGATGTAGTTAATAACTTTGGAATGTGCTCAATTCATTTATTTGCTGACGACACACTAAATCAGTTTCAAAATTCAGATTGTTCGACGGTAGTGAATATAATAAATGAAATACTAGAAAACATATACAAATGGTGTTGAGCAAACCAATTAAAGATAAACACAAAAAAAAACATTTGCATGTTGATAGATAAATTCAAAGAGTATAAAAAGTTCAATGAAATATGTGTGAAATAAAAATCCAGTGTAGTTCATTGAAGCGGTGATAGATATTTGAAATTCAAAGAACATGCAAACATGCAAACCAATTAAAGATAAACACAAAAAAAACATTTGCATGTTGATAGATAAATTCAAAGAGTATAAAAAGTTCAATGAAATATGTGTGAAATAAAAATCCAGTGTAGTTCATTGAAGCGGTGATAGATATTTGAAATTCAAAGAACATGCAAACTATATAATAAAAACAATAGGAGCAATGAGAATAATATTATCCTGCTCTAAACGAACACCCATAAATGAAATGTTGAATTCGCTTGAGTGATTACCGGTAGATAAAATGTTACTATATCAAATGCTTATTCTCATCTTCAAAATAAGAACAGGTAGTGCCCTACCGTATCTGAGGACTTAATAATTTCAATGAACTCTCTGAGGACATAAAAATTCATCCTCTCTTACTGTAATCAAAATTAAATTGAAGAATTTTCTGTTGAATGAGTGCAAACCTCGATGATGATACCTTTTATTAACTTTTTTTGACCAATGATATGTGTATGTGTGTATATGTATGTATGTATATATGTATATATTTATTTCTTTATACAAATCCAAACAGGCAATATACAGTATCGGAAACAATTTATCTGGGATATAGACAGAAATCTACACGAGCACCAAGGAACGCAATGATATGATAATACCACATAAACAAGAGAGACGCACTGCTGTGCGCCCCTCCTGTTACCCCACCCGACGCATTAACTGACCACGTGGCAATGCGACACAGCGACTCGATTCATTCTTGCCGAGCCGTGGTTGCGAAAACAAAAGACCGTGACATTTTGAAACATGCCGCCTATTTACACAACCGCAGAGAAAGTGCAGATCGTTAAGTGGTACTTTGGGGGGAGGGGGGGTGATTCTGTACAAGATATTAGAAATATATTCATAGTGGCTTTTGCAGATGGACCTGTACCTACGGAAACGACTTTAATTCTGTACAAGATACTAGAAATCTATTCATAGTGGCTTTTGCAGATAGACCTGTACCTACGGAAGCGACCGTCCTTTCAATTATTAATAAATTTCAGAATTTTGGGTGTGTGGCAGCACATTGCAAAAAATGTTGTCTCACAAATCCACCACCGCATCCTAGACAAATACCCGAGGAACGGGAAATAAGAGAAACACAAGTGTGTGCATTGGCAGAAACGACACCTTGTTCGAGTAGACAGATCGCCGACAAAGTGAATTTGAATGAAAGAACTATAAGGAATATTTTGAAGAGAAACGGTTATAATTGTTTCAAAGTCAAGACCACACAAGAACTTTTGCCTGGAGAATATTTCAGACGTATGGAGTTTTGTGAAACGATGGTCGAAAACTGCAATAGGGCATTTCGTGTAAATGATGACTTTCTAAAAAAGGTGTTATTTACCGATGAATCGTCCTTCTCGATTCATCGAAAACACAACCCATCCGTAGTACGTTATTGGTCTCGTAAAAATAGACATTTGAGTATTGCTGTGAGGACACAGTACCCAAGCAAATTAAATGTGTGGACGGGACTTTTAGCGTCATAGGCCCATTCTTTATTGAAGGGAATTTAAATGCAGCAAAATATTTGCAACTTTTGCAAAATAAAATTATTCCTGCAGTTCACGCTCTTACGATTTACTTTAACCACGTGTGGTTTCAACAAGATGGTTGTCCTGCCCACAATGCAGGCACGGTGGTTACATTTTTGAATCAATTATTTCCCGATCGGTTTATTTGTACGCGAGGTTCAATCAACTGACCACCTCGATCACCAGATGTAGCACCTCTCGATTTTTATTTCTGGGGCATGCTAAAATCGGAGGTATATGGCATAAGTTCGAACGTGCCACCAATTTAGATGAACTGAGGGCAAAAATTATTCAGTTGTGTGCTCAGGTAACACCAGTTACCCTTGCGGCTACCAGAACAGAATTGTACAATAGATTTGGCTATTGTTTGGTGGTTTGTTCGAACATTTAATAAAATAATTCCGTACACAAAATATTTAATTTGGTTTGTCTTTTCTTGTTAATATTTTTTTTCTCTCCATTCAAGAAATAATTGTTTTTCTGTTAGAAATAAGTTTTTTGTTTTTATTGTCTCACAGAAATATCGTTTGCTTTTGTTTATGTTCAAGAATTTTCTTTTGTTTTCGCGGCCACCACGGCACTAAAGATATTTTGATCTACCTGTCGTCCGACAGATTAAATTGAATCTTTGATTCAGTTTAATTTGTTCAAATTATCTGAATTATTCTTCTTCATTGCATACATATACATAAGTACGTTGTTTACTTTTTGAAACATTAATGTTTATGAAATGCACAAAATTATAGATGGTGACACCTATAATCTGTGTGGTGAAGCTTAGACCTATAATTTTGTGCATTTCACATTTTCGTGCTTGCCGGTAGGTGTTAGCACTATGAGATGTTTGATACGAATTTGAAAGAGACCACAAGCCGTCCTGATGATTGGGAAACCATGAAACAGCTGTAGGCGGATGGTGGCTTACTTGGATTCGTAACAAATTTATCTTTCTCTCATTAATGTTTATATTATTTTAGCCATTGTATACCTAAAATTTGTCGAATCTATTGTGATTTTTGACATTCAATGAAATTCTGGTTTACCTGAGAAAAATTAGTGTTTCAAGTTCAAATCATTATTGTTGTGTACCTCAATGTAACTCTTGGGCAAAACGATCCCGTTGTACTGGAATAAGTTTTCATCATTTTCCGTAAGAAAATGAACTTAACGTTCTGGATTAGACTAATCTAAGATTGAGTGACGACGTGCTCTTGGGATCTTGAAGAAAAATACACTTCCTTCCCAAAATCTTCCTGTTCGTCTGTGGCCAAAAAAAGATAGTCAAAAGAAAAGAGAGTCAAGAGAAAAAAGAGATATTATCCAACATACCTAAGATTATTCATACAGTGTGAAAAAAGAATGACTATATATCTAGGTGATAAGTTTATCTATTTACTAAATAAAAGACACGACTATAGTGATAGGGCATTTGCCAACTTACAAATGACATTCTATGCTAAAACTTTATACATTCACAACAATAAGGACATATTTCCACATCATCTTGTTTGTTTTAGATGAAATAAAAAAAAAGTTTTTTTGTTGGTTTTATTTCAATTCGAACATTCACAAATATTGTGTAACATTTTTTCAAAATAATTCATAATAATAACTCCAGATGACTTCACTAAGCTGTCCAGAAACTACGAAAAATATTTGTTTTGCAAGCAAATTAGAACATACTTTGTTTCCTTCAAAGTGAGTTTTTGCAAATGATATTGTCTTAAGATTTAAATACACTACTGTAGAGTCTTGAAATGATTAACACTACCCAAAAAAAAACTGGAAACGAATACAAAATGGAAATATTTTAAGAAAAACTCAAAACAAGTGTATAACCTCTAAGAAAACAGACAAATAATGTACTTATATCAGGGTTTGCATTTTCGCCACTCTGGCGCTGGCATCTAATTTTCAATTCCCAATAGGATAGTGAGATATCTTGCCAAAGCATTACAACCACATGCAAAAAGAGTTGAATCCTTCGTAAGAATTGCCGATCACTTGATAGAAATCTTGGAGTCACAAACCATTCTTTCAGAGGGCAACTTAGTTAGCTTTGACGTCACATCTTCATTTACCCAAATACCCACCCAGATTAAAGATAATAAAGAACAAAAATAAGCCCGAATAATATTTCACCACTTTGCAGAACACTGCATCAAGAACACATATTTCATTTATAACAACAACAACCAACATAGACGAGATCACAAACTCACAAATTTGATTCATAGGTACTTGAAGTTAAAATATACTCATAAAATATTATGTATGCTTAGTTTTTCCTAGAAGATATTGTGTAATATTCGAATAAACACTGCTCTAAAACCCCAAATTGAGTGAGACATTCAAAAACAGCGTTATTGCCGCTTCTTTTGAAGTCATAAGTCCATTGATTTGGCATATTCCCGAGTTGCCAGTGTCACTATTTTGCGGAACTTCTGAGGAGATATTATACTTGTTTCATCCTATAAATAAAACAGAACTTCTGTCAGCATGTGTTATATTGAAATGAAGACTTCGTATTTGATAGCTGTTCTTGGTTTAGTTATTCTTGAATAATATGTATATATGTCATTATTTTTTCGGCCTGCTCAGATTGTAAAGAAATATTATGAATAACGTTTGGCATCGTTGTATTTATTGGCACTCTCGGCGATTGGCAAGTTGCCAGTGTCACTATTTTGAGGAACTTCTGAGGAAATGTTTTTCTGTTTCATCCTATGAATGAAACAGAACTTGTGTCAGCATGTGTTATATTGAAATTTGATAGCTATTCTTGATTAGTTATTCTTGTATGTATACCGAGTGATATGTCATTATTTTTTCGGTCTGCTCACATTGTAAAAAATATTATGAACAACGCTTGGCAACTCTGTAATTATCTTACGCTTTCGGCGATAGATCTCAACTTGTTACGTCACATCCTGGCGTGGTTTCTGCAGGGTTCAAACAGGAAAATTTCTTTGGCATTTTTTTTTTTGAAAAAAAACTGCGAAACAAAATTAAAAACCAAATCCAACCACCTTTTTCTCGTTCTGGACATTGCGATATTGGGATCAGCATTATAACAGGTCATTGCAAATTATTCACGGAGGAAATGGAAATCAGAGCTTGAAACTAAAACTCTGGGTGAGATATGTTGATATTGTTACGAATACACCACGGCACTGCCTGTTGTTCACAATGTAGCGAGGTTGACTGGTTGGCGTCACCGGACTCTTTCACCAAAGGACCCAGAAATAGATGCGAAAAATTTCGGGTGCTTATGAATCCTCATATAAAAGGCTGAGTGAATCGCAGGAGTCAGTTGTTTATTGGACAGTATAGTGTTTAATGGAGGATTGATTCAGATTAGAAGTGCAGTGTCGCGCGCGGTATCTTAACAGTAAACTGTGACTGACTTATTTAGGGGACAGAGTGTATTATTATATTGTTTTGTGGAGTAAATAAACAGACAATAATAATTAGAGTATTTCAATAGAGACAAACCCCATATTCGTGAAAGTTGGTGTCAAAAGTATATTATTGGCTAATTTAGAAAAAATTCATGGTGAATACGAGAAATGCATCCTCCGATGATATGGAGGCCATAATAGAAATAATTCAGCAGAGTTTGCCTAGCAAGGGAGACGACTGCTGGAAGAAAAACGAATTAAGGAGGAACGATGGCGGATGGAAAAAACAAGAGGAAGAGCAACGTCGACAGAAGGAAGAGAAACACCGACAGAAGGAGGAGGAACCTTCGAAAGAAGGAGAAAGAACGTCGACAGAGAGGAAAACAAGAGGAAGGGGAACGTCGACAAAAGGAATAGTAAAGGAGACTAAAAGAAAAACAAGATGAAAATAAAACGGATGCAGGAAAATATTCGAAACATTCTGGAAGGACAACAGAAAGCAATTTTCGAGCAGATTGACCAGAAAACCAATAGGCAAATCGCACATCTAAAGGAAGAAGTGGACACAGACTAAGAAGCAGAGAAAGAAGGTAAGTGGCGCAAGAAAAAACTAAGCAGCATTTGGAATAACTGAAACGGGAATTCAATTCACTGAAGATTCAAAAACATCCTGACAGGGTTGTCACATCAAACAATTTTGTGAAACCCTTGACTTTTTATGGGCCAGGTTCCTTATATCGTAGACAGTTCGAAGCTGCGGCAGCGGCCAATGGATGGAATGTTGAAGAAAAGGCTACTTCACTTGTAGTGGCCTTGAGAGGGCCTGCTTTAGGAATGTTATAGACCATACCAGAAGACTGCTACTCTGGAATTGAGGTACGGCGACCAACATCGAGAACAACTTTACCAGGCGCAGTTAAAAACACGAGTGCAGAAATTTGGTGAAAGTCTGTAGGAATTTGAAGCAGACGTCCAGATATACTTGCCTACCCAGATTCCCCGGAGAATTTCAAGGAAGATTTGGCGATGCAGATATTCATTGGTGGGAAGAGAGATATTTGAATACAAAGCACTCTGAGAATAAATCACTTCAAGAAATGCAGTGAATCTTCGGTTCGTTCTTCGGGAGTAGAAGCGGCTTCCAATACCTCAAGTCTGGAAGTGAGAGCGGTATCAATTTAAGAACCACCAAGGAACACAAAGTAACAGTGTTAAACAGATGCTCAACAGGATATTACAAGAAATGAAATCCAGGAATAGCAGCGCTAATAACCAACCAAAAGGAAATTGTTTCAGATATGGTAGGAGTGAAAATTTCAAGATAGATTGCCAGATAAGGGAGCCACACGCTCATCATCACCTGCCAGGTCACCCTCATGTTCTTACTCACCTGTGAGGTCAGGATCATCTAGAAAGTCCTCGGATAGGTAGGTACCAGGGAAACTAAAATTAACCAGCATATCGGGGCGCATGCTGGCTAGTGACAACGAAGCTTCCAAGGTCATCCACGTCAACAGAATCAGAACAACTACCTACCAATAGTTTAACCATCAGAGGAAAGGTGAAATGTAATTTGCACTATAGGCCCTAATGCGTCAGTTTCCCTGGTTCGGAGCGGTATCCTATAACCAGATAGTGTAAGACCAATTTCATCCTACAAGGGGAATCTGACGTCACATTAATGCCTCGGAAGACTACGAATAATGGAAAGAGTTTTTGTGGCAGACATAGAAAACGAGTTCATTCCTGGCATGGATCTGATAGATTACGGATTTTCTTTCGATGGTAAACAGAAAGCTATGAAATTTGGTGGGAAAAAATTATTTTTACAACGCAAGTTCTGTGGAACTGCGGATGGAAAAAACTGCCAGAATACCTGGTTTATCTGAGAATAAGACTGTTGTGCTGCGTTGGAATAATATAGCAATGTGAGGAATCCCTTAGTGAATTATTACTACTCATTAGGACAAAACAACACATCCCTGTAAGAATTGCTAATGTATTTCCTGATGGAATAACAGTCCAGAAAGGAGACATCATAGGAGTATGCGAGTCAGCTGAGTGGGTAACATACTCATCATACCATACTAAGAACCATCGGGAAATCCTTGAATCATTTCTCGCCAAATTGGTAGGAACCCGCCATGAAATTCTTTCCTGAAGAAAGTACAGCACTGGATAGACACCGATCAAGCCCATCCAATCCAATGTCACGAATGGACGACACACTGACTGTATTAGCAGGTTCGCAATGGTTTTGGACTTGAAGAGCGGATACTAGCAAGTGGGCATACATGAAGATGATAGGAAAAAAACTGCGTTAACTACTGTCATGCCTTTTGCTCTCTACAGTGCCCCGATATTTGGGGCAGATCGAGACCATAATATAGGTAAACACGACGTGAGAAGCTCCCTAGGTTTGTGTACTTATTGCCGCCGTTTTGTGGAAGAATTCCCAGATATCGCGGCTCCATGGCACTACATAAGTTAACGGGAGATCGGGTCAACTACTATATAGGTACGTGATAAAACTTTCCGCAAGTTGAAGGCAGCTCTCAATTCAAGTCGTCTTGGCACATCCACTGGACACAATAACTTCATTTTTATCGTGGATTTTTCAATTCACAGAAAAATATTTCTATTCATTATTCAATTAAGAATGTTTCCCTTTTCAACACCGGAGGTGTCATCACAGTAACAAAATTGTCAAGGATAAAGGTCATCAAATACTACAGCAGGGTAATCTGATTCCTAAAGCAACTATACTGTCACCAGGAAAGAACTTTTAGCGATCGTCAGGGCGGTAGATCACTTCCACAAATACTTATATGGAAGGGAACGATTACACGGCCCTAAAGTGGCTACTAGAGATGAAAAACCCAGAATGACAAATATAGCTAGATAGATAGAAAAGCTAAACCGCTAAACCAATACCATTTAAAAGTCAAACAACGCTCAGGATGACTACATATTAATGCAGATGCCTTATCTAGAAGACCGTGCCCTGCCTGTGAGCATTGTCAGCGTATTGAATTCCATAAAGAAGGCGCCAATATCAAACGAATGCGACTTTTAAATGTTGCACACATGAGATAGGACCAAGAAACCGATCCAAACAGTGGGGACTTTCCACATTGGAAAGAGAACTGGTAAACCCTTAGGGAGAGATATTTCGGACGGAGATCCCATCATCAAGGCAATGTGGGCCCAATTGGTTGGTTGTTGCCCTGGAATGCAGGGTCTGCTAACCGAAACCACAAATGTGCGGCTGGCTTCTGTTTGTTGACTCCGTTGATTTGTCGTTTTCTACCAAGTGTTGTTTATCCTTGCACTTCTTCACCGTACTGATGAGGGCCGAGAGCCCGAAACACACATGTCTACGGTTAACACTTCTCTTTGAGGGCTATGTCCATTAAATTTCTTCCACAAAATTGGTATGTGGGGGTTTTTGGGGTCGAAGATTTTTTTCACAAGCTTTTTTTTTCAGTTTCACCGTCCTGGTGTCTGTCTGTCTGTTTGTGTGACTGTCTGTAATCAAATCTTGCAAGTTAAATTTGACCCACTTCTAATCGTCCGATTGATTTTAAATTTGGCAGGTGTACATAATTCTGGTGACAACGCATTATAAAATTTTTGTTGGGAAAAAAAAATGGCGGCTTGGGGTTTTTGGGGTCGGAGATTATGATTTTTTTGTCAAAATTCAAAAATAAATTAGATAGAAGGGGGGATTGGCGCGGTGGGTTTGCGTCCGACTCATGATCGAAAGGTCGTGAGTTCGATTCTCGGCCAAGGCAGAAATTTGTCATTTAATTTGAGAGAATTAAATGTTAAATTCCGTAGCTAGGCCGAGGATGGTCTTCGACGATTCACTGTTGCGTTCAAATTAACAGTGCTGCTCCTAGGTGGCGTATGGAGTTAGTAACAAGGCCTACCCAGAATAATGTGTGAATGGTACATTCTATGTTGTGATTGTTCCGCAGTCATATGACGAGCATGTGCATTAAAATATATAAATAATAAATAGAAAGGGATTCAGTATTGCCTAGAGCAAGACCAGCTGCATTCATATGATACATCTCCCTGTCTACGCCGGTTCAAGGCCGGATGGGAACAGATTTCTTGCAGGGGGGGCAGGGGGGTTTGTCCTATATGGCGCCGAGTGGAAGCCGACGGACAATAATGTTAGAGAGAGAGAGAGAGAGAGATAGAAATTACTAAACTAGTTATTTAACTTTATAAATACCAAAAAATAAAAAATAAATAAACGAAAAAAAAATATTTAAAAACAAGCTTTTATTAGTTGTTAATAGAAACAGAACTAAAAAGTTAAAAATAAAAATTATAAAAAACAAAAAATTTAAAGACAAGCTTTTATTTAAACTGCACTAAAAAGGAAAACATTGTTTCTTTCATCGTTTGATCTAGGTTATTCTGTGAGTAACAGATTCAAAAGCTTGCCACGGATACAAAATAGGTAATCTTGCGCTGCAAGATTTTGAATCTGTTACTCACAGAATAACCTAGATCAAAGAAATTATGTTTCCTTTTTAGCGCATTTGTTAAATAAAAGCTTTCTTCAATTTTTTTTTTTTTTTTAATTAAAGTTTTTTTTTCAATGTTTATTTTTATTTCAAACTTTTTAGTTCATATTGCTTTTGTTTGTTTTTTTAATTAATGAAGATAAATAAAAACTTTTTAACAAAAAAATCAAACCTATGAAAAATAAAACAGAAAAACAAAAAATAAAATGAACCTTTTTAGTCTTAATAACTAAGCTCCTAATTTTATGTCGCACCAAACAAACAAGCAAATTAATTACATAAAATGATGGCAGCGGGATGCGCCGCGTCCCTTAGCCGGAAATTGCCGAGCGTTCTCGAAGTCAATATCAGCGAGACAGCTACCCGAACGGGCACACACGTGAGGGTACACGTCGTTGCGACTGGTCTTGCGGAGAGCGCATTTTTGGAATGTTATTGTTTATCGCTGGAGATTTCACGTTGCATTTTAATTTATTTTGATCATTTCTTTGAAGTAATTTAATGATTTTCGTTGATTTTTTGTTTGCCGCCGACTCAAAATTAGTTACTTACATTAGTTTGGGAGCTCGGTTAGTAAGACTAAAAAGGTTCATTTTATTTTTTGGTTTTCAGTTTCTTTTTTCGTCAGTTTGATTTTTTGTTGAAAAGTTTACATTTTTTGTGGCTGAAATCTACTTATTGCTACCTACTCGATTTGGATTACTGTTTGAATACTTACTTACCCACCTTACTCTAACTATTAACTAGCTAGCTGCTACCAGCGATTTCATCTGCGTTGAATTTTGTTTTTTTGTGACGACTATTACAGAACACCGAAACACGTATTTTTTATTTGTAACAAAGACCCCAAATACCAATTTTCTTGATCCTAACTTTGAAACTAACTATACACACTTTCAACCCCCATTTAGGATTAAATTTGAGGAAATCCTGAAACACATTTATCTTTATTTGTAAGAAGAGCCCAAATACTAATTTCCATGACTCTAACTGCTAAACCTACTGTACTTTCACTTTCACCCCCTTTCTCATCCACCTTTTCACCCATTTAAGGATGGGATATTAAAAAAATATGCTGTCAAAATTATAGCTCTCAGGTCCAGCGGTTTGGTCTGGGCGTTGATCGTATATCAGTCAATCAGTGAGACAGTTAGTCAGGACAAGTATAGTATTTCTAATCCCAATTGGACCGACATAAAAAGTTTCGAGAAGAAATTATCTTCCACACGACTGAACTTTTTTATGATTGTACCAGGAGAGCTTTGAACATAAAGACAGTGGTAGTATATAAATTTCTCATTTGCCGGGCAGTGCATATGAACACTCCTCGTTGTGTTCTTATTTTCATTGCCGTTCCAATTGGGATTAGAATAACTATAGGTAATTATATATGTACATATTACCCCAAACACAAGGTAGCTGCTGCGAACCTTTGAGGAGATCCCTCGACTGTCTTCCGTTTCCATCATCAGATTAACTCCGGGCCTCCATTATGTTGTAGTGTCATCAGAACTACATATGTGTGCCAAGTTTCAACAGAGTCGATTCACAGGTGTAAAATCAATAGATCATCCCCTATTTTTCTACCCTTATACAATGAAAAAATAATCATCCAAATCGAATAACCCAGTACAAAGTTATGAGTGGTAGAATCAGTTAACAAGTAAAAATTCAGTGGGTGAACCAACAATCATCTGCCATTTTCCTACCCTTAAGAGTGGATTTTTCACTCTCCGTAAAAAGTTATGCGTTGTCATACATAAAAAAGATATATACGCGTCGACTAAAGAACCTCCTCCATTTTTTTCGTCGGTTAAAAAATAATGCGCTGTCACTGTCGTTGGCTCCTCGAATGGAAACACGTTAGTCATTTGTCATCTAAATGGGAAGAACTATTCAGCTCAGCTTACCTACAATACATTAAATAAGCAAGGTAACATTTAGGTTCATACCTTTTTCTAATAACCTATAAAATGACTATATTTTTCTTTCCACATAAATTCAGATTTTTTTTTTTATAGAATAATTTATAATCATTCATGAAGGAAAATATAACTGTCTTTGGTTTCTCGAATGCAAACGCGTTTAGACATTTGTCATCTAAATGAAAAGGCCTATTATTATTCATATTTTTTTAGGTCATAATGCTTCGGTTTATAAACATCTTACGAGGTCAATAAAACACTTGTGTCTCATGATTATAAGACACTAGTGCCATATAGCCTTCTCAAAAAACGTATTTTAAAAAATTTCAGTAACTGTCATAAACATCAAATAAGCCCTCAATTCAGGAAAAGTCTTCGTGCTGTGGATAAAATGTTGTATTGCATTTCATGTCTTATTAGCATATAAAACACTCAAGAAAAGCAAACACTCGAGCTACACTCTTGTGTTTTGGCTAATAAGACCCTTGATAATAAATAACTATTCCAATAATTCACTTTTTCATTGACGATCACATTTCAACTAAATTATGGTCAGGGATTTCAAATCGTCATCAATATTTGAGTATGGTCAAATATTTGCTAAAAAATTAATCTGTTGGCACTTGATGAATAATATACTATTTTATATCTAAGTAATAAATATTCTGTTCATGTAAGCAAACTATGATTTTTTGTTTTCGACCCTGAGGTCATCTATTCATATTTACACTAGTCATATTTACGAATTTTATCGTAGCTGCACAAATATGGCAAGCAAAGAAACTACAAGATAACTCACAGTTGGCGTTCTTGCCTACATTGCTTGTAGTTGGCAGTCAACGCGTTAACCACAAGATCAATAAAAATGAATCCTTGTGATGAATGAAAATGATGTCAATATGTTAGTTTTTCTCCCTCAATATCATAACAGTACTGATAAAAGATAAGTATTATCCAATTTTTTTTATCTGTATTCAATTTTCCTGGTAATAAAGAAATTGGATATGTATAAGTAATCTTTATTCATCATGTTGTTGGAAAGCATATTGAAAAAAATTGAGAACATGAATTACACATAGTTTATAAAAAATTCTTTACATACAAAATAATTGTTTTTCATTGGTTGAAATTTAGGACAAAATAAAAAAGTAATGGACATTTGAAATTTCATTATAGATTGCTACTATACA
This sequence comes from Gonioctena quinquepunctata, assembly GCA_018342105.1. Taxonomy (NCBI): domain Eukaryota; kingdom Metazoa; phylum Arthropoda; class Insecta; order Coleoptera; family Chrysomelidae; genus Gonioctena; species Gonioctena quinquepunctata. The sequence continues at coordinate 29,123 of JAFIRS010004053.1, forward strand.
AAAAATCACTCTCTTTTGCTAGGCTCAGGTGCACCTAATGAAAAATCTAATCTAACCCAAACTATAACAATAATAAACAGAAGGAAAAGAGCAATAGACAGCAGAACAGGTTCATGCAATAACAGAGTTGGCTTCCAACTGTAGGATATTTCTAAATCTTGAATATGCTGTTCTACAAGGTTAGTCATCCGCAATTTAATAACTGTGCGTCCTATGTTATCAAGATATTTGTGAGTTACTTCGTCTGGTAAACGCTCAACTTTATATGGAGTAACAACTTTGATATTGGAAACTCCTACTGGGAGAACTACAGAGGTGACAAGTTCTTCTACAAACATATCATCAAAGATATGATCAATCAACCTCATACTTAGAAGGTTTTCCCCATTGCCAGATTTGAACAGGTACTGGTAACTGGGTACACTGTATCCAAGAATGTAAGAGCTTTGCCAACCTCCAAAAAGAGGAAATCTAGGCCTTAATTCAAGCTCAATCCATTCTTTTCGTGGCCTGACAGATGATGTAGAAATATTTCCATTACTGTCCCTGTAGTAAATGCTATGTGCAGAAGCAGGTAGGATAGTACGGTAAGCTTTTATACTGTGATGTGCTGTACTTGTATCTCTTTGATAATCATATCTTGAAAATGGTCCCTTCAGTTTGGCTCCAGTATGGCGAATTTCGATATGTTCTTCTACTGCTACATTTCCCCAATGTGAGACCTCGATATACCTCTCTAACCTCGTGACTGTTAAAAACGGAGCATTACTTTCATAGTGCACCACCATTTCATCTTGAGTGAATGGTTGGATGCTAGAATATGGTCCATAAGATATAGTTGTATCTGACATCGTAACAGGCTTTAGTTTTGTGTAATTTTCAACACTTCTCGAACTCAATATGACATCTGTTTTCTGTTTAGTTGTAACATAAGGAGTATAGAAGTAATGGTTACCAAAGTAGCGCACTAATTGTTTTTCCTTTTGCGTAATACTACTTGGATGAGCTTCCAAACTTCTGGTAAGCACTTCTTCGACCGATATGACGGTTGATCTCCCAGGTTCAAGAGATTGCTTCAACATTACATTGTGGAATTTTTTATCATTATGGTTTTCTACAGTTGATGGTGAAATTTTGAGATCTTCCTTAGTAGAGTCTTTCACGCTGAGGTATGATACCTCACCCAAAATGTTTGGTTCTTCCACAATTAATAAATTTCGAATGGGATCCTTACCGGTATTCTCAAAGGTTATTGCGGTGTTAATTTTCACTAATTGTGATGTCAAATCTATAGATCGTTCCACATTTTTAATGACGAGTTGATTATTTATCTTCTCCAAAGCATTAGCACATACCAGGAGAAATGAAAATATTATAATTGTCTTCATTTTTGTCAGAAAACAATCAAACACGTTTATAGACTAGACACATCATCAAACTTCACCAGCTTGAGTTTTGAGTTCAGGTTTCAGGTTCAAACTGTCAAATTGATAATATTTGACAAATGACATACAATTCACTAGCATAAGGTGCGTTCCGTTTTGTAAAATGAGAAACACGAATGTGCCCCTTTTCCAGAATATTTTGATTTGCATATAAAGATTCCTATCATACCAAACGTACTCCTAGCGCCTTTGGTGGACGTATACATCGTTACTACGCAGAGTTCAAACTTTTACCGCTAATTGCTTCGAACTGTCAACTATAATTTCATCTGTCTTCGTTTATATGTATACCAGTCGACAATGGTTATACCATAGTCTAAAGATACATTAGACAATGGTTATACTAATATTTTCAATAGGGGAGTGCCGCACAAGTGGCCAACTTCAAAAAAAACCTTCAAAAACTTCTGCATCTCCAATTGTAATAATTTTATCAAGGTTGTGTAAAGAATCACAAACTGCTGGATCATTTATCCCAAAGTGTTAATATTTTTTTGTTATAATAATAGGGAATTTTGTGTCTGTATCTCAAGTGTTGGTGCCTGTCCCAATCTTTCTTTCACAAACTATTGTTTGTGCTACCAACCGTTCACATTTTCAGACAGAAAACCTCTCTGAATGTTACATTTTATACAAGAAATATATAAGCGCTTTATGACCAAAAGTAATTGTATTGATATATCAAATCGGCGATTTTCCATACATCCAAAGTCAAACAATTGCCATTGGAGATGCAGAACTTTTGAAGGTTTTTTCAAGCTGGCAACTTGTGCGACACTCCCACCGACATAACCTCAATCTAGACCGCTAGAGGTCATATCCCAACCTCAGAGTAATAATAAATATAGAGGTGCCCTAGCTATTCAAAAATTATTATTACTCTGAGATCCCAACCACTCGAAAAATTCATCCAAATAGAATTTACGTGAACGTGTCTGCGCAAAGCACAGAAAGCACAAATAATGTCATTTCAGACATTGACATCTAACGAGGAGCCATTTTGTGATTTTGAATCGATTGTTACTGACATATCACAATAAAAGTGGGATTGAATTTATGTTTAAGTTGTAAGAAATAGTGTTATCCATCGATATTCTTGAAACAACCAAAATTGGCGCTAGTGTTTTGGGGAAGTTATTCAACTAAAGGTCAAATCTAGTTTGAATAGGCTTTTTCATTTAGATGACAAATAACTAACTTTGTTTACCTGTCAGACCCAACGGCATCTTTGTATTTTTAACTTAAACCTGTTGATTTGTCGGGTGTTTCTGGTTAGTGTTTTAATCCACTTTAGCTCCATTGATTTTTCAGAATTCTAGATGACCAGGTTTTCTGTGGACAACTCATAAATTGAACTGATGCTGTTTTAAACGTCATTTCGTGATAGGGCACTTTGTTGTTTCGATTTATTAAGAATATTTGTGGAAATTTGGGCCCATTATAATAAATAGGAATTAATGAATTGTCTCGATATTTTTATGAGTTGAAAAGTTTTTGAGAGCTTGTTGATGATTCTTTGAAGAAACTATAAAGGCTTCCAGGCATGATCTGAAGTAAAAACAGTTTGAACTAACACTACCTAAGGCAGTATATCAACCCTTCAGCATTTTTCGAGAGCTATATTTACCTCAAATATTTTCAATAAATCGAAAAACAGTTAAAAAGAACAAGTGTCCCATCACACACGCACTATCAGTCGATTCGATTTTCATTTATTCACGACAAACTATAGATGCTTATGGCACTATAAATCCATTGAAACGAAAGTCAAATGATTTAGCAAACATAAATACTAAAAAAACGATGGAAAAATGTTTCAAACAGAAAGAAAAACCGCTTTGAAAAAGTAAAAAAATACATGGACACTTATGGCAGACGAACCATCCATGTTCCCTGGTGACGTCAAATAACGATCAAGCAAATCCGGGCGTGTGCAGTTGAAATTTGACCAATGTACGAAGATAGGAAATAAGCCATCATTTTCATTGTGTATAATCGTTGGGATAGCACCTCTAGCGGTTTCAAATTGAGAGGTTGTAATTTGTTGGCACAATTAGCCATCACTCAAAAAATTTACTTTTCAGTGGTTCCTACTGATCATTTCGAAATTTCACTTTTAAATGACTATCTGAAACATCTTTCGTTCTTCAATCACAAACCTCTAGAGCTGCATATTTGTGCCTAGCAATATCAATTTTATTTTGTTCATGGTCTCCTACCTGAAGAATTAATTATATATCCATTTTTTATGGTTTCACCTGTGAAAACCGGTAGTCGTCCTTCTTCGGTGGATATAAAGAATATAACTTATAAAAGTGGATTGCATTGACCATTTACCTCAGATAGCAGTGTTAGCGAAGTGAAGTTAGGTTGTGTTATTTTTTGCGCATGCGCAATTGAAGTTAAGAACCGGTGAGCAGGTTGTTTAGCTGGTTTCGAACCAGTCTGCTAAGAATGAAATTCGATTAATACTGATCTCATTGAACAAATCGAAGATTTGTAATTTTTCCATAATAGATACAGTAATATTCATTTATCCTGGCGAAAATCGGCGCAAGCGCAAGACCAATACTCGAGATTATAGATACAAAATTCCATATTAATATAACTTTTTTATATAAACACTTTGGGACTAAAAATAAATGATCCAGCATATTCAATTTGAGATTATCTACACAACCCCGATGAAATTATTACAATTGGAGATACAGACGTTTTTGAAGGTTTTAGCTTATGTGGAACTTCCCAATCAAAGAAAGAAAGACTCACATCTGCTTTCTAAAGGAACCATTTTCAAAGCAAAATTAATGCCTTTTGGTGGTCACTTCTTGAGTTAAACAACCATATGAGAGTGTATACATACAAAGAATATTGAATTTGGTCTTTAGTAGGGGCAGAGTTGTTCCGCTTCAATACCCTATTTAAGTCTCTAATGGTGAAAGGTCCCATTAATTGCTCGTCTTGATCGTCTTTGAAACAGGATTTCCAAAGGGTTTAGGGAAAACACAAACGGGGGACAGTTTTTTATGAAAGTTATATATCCAATCATCTCATGGATTCACGCACAGTGTGTTACTTTGTTTTCTGTTTTTATATCGGTTCACTTTTTGCCAGACTTGGTTGGAATATTTGTATTCAATGAACTACAGTAAGTTTTCCATGGCTGAGATTTGGTTTTCTCAATTCTTTGCTTCCTGTTTCTTATAGTTAATAAAATGTTCATGATTTGGGTTATCTTTGAATATAAATATTTTTTTTCTCCCTTCCACTGACATTCACCCGTCCACCACTCTTTCTTTCTTTGTGATTTCGGTTCTGGTTTAGATATCTTCCCAACGAGCACAAAAACTTCTCAGATATGTTAAAAGTACGAGATTTTGAGACATTGAACATCCACTGCGATGTTCTGTTTATACATGGGTAGAACTTTTATATGTCACAAAAAGTACTTGCCCTAAGTTTTTTTGATAGCCGTTTCCTAGACACAACAGAACTTTCCGAAAACGTTTTGCGCACATTAAATCGCTGTAAATAAAACATTTTTAGAAATCACTTTCTGAAGCCTTTTGTTATTTATTTCGACATTTGAAGGTGTCACATCTTATTTGAAATTGTTTTTTTTTCAATTTTCATATCACCAGGAATGCATCCCTCTTTTAGGATGTCTATCATGTAATCTAAATGGAGATTCTTCTTGAAAAAACGAACTTGACACATTCTGAGTGAAACTTTCCCATTAATTTATTCTATTAGGATGAAAGTGTTGATGTTGAAAAACAAAAATAATGTTTTTTAATATCTTCCAAGGCCTTTAAATTTCTTGGGGTTCTGAAATCAAGATTTCATCTCATGAAACAGATTCGATGTGAAATATACTAACCATCAATTTTGAAGATAATTGCAATATGATTAGATATTTTCTCATATATAATTCCAATTGTATCTCTAGGAAGGAAGATTCAGTTGAAATTATTTTTAGAAAAATATTCATTTTCACAGTGATTCTTCAGTTTTATCACAAACCATATTCTTCTATTTGAAGAGTCAATATATTTCAGGTCGCATAAGTCTGTTGGAAAACCTGAGAAGTTGTTTTTTTATTTTCCAACTCCCTATAATCTGAAAACTAACAAAGTTCCTAATGGAAAATAACAAAGGAAACAGGTCGTTTTTTTTCGAGAATCTTCAATGATACAGTTTGACCATGTCATTCGAAAACCCTATAAAAAAATACACATTGTATGCTGTTGAGGTTATATTATGTTTCTGGACTATGCTAATACATTTAATTCATGTAATACTTACTTTATTTACTTATAAAGTGATATAAAAATGTCTATAATATAAGTAATGTTCACTACACTTCAAACACTCATCACTTTCCACGTTTTTCTGTTAAAAATAAAAAAAACTTCAATCAATGCCGTCAACTCCAAAATCCAAAACAAGGCAGAGAGAGAAAGGTAGAATCAAAATGCACTGAAGCCAGTGTTCCATGTGCCATACAGTCCAGTGTTGTTCTGCGAGGTTTATCAAGTGTACCACACTAAATAGCCAAATTGTAACAATGTAACATGGCGGGAATTTCAAAATGAAATACGTGTTTGAAATTTATACTTTTGTCCAGTTTTTTGGGAATCTCGACCAATGTGCGGTGGTGGAACGCATTAAGTCGTTTGTATGTTGGAAAATGCGCGTATGGGATGACTTTTTCTGTTTGATATGACTCAACGGGGGACGGTTCAGAAGTAGCGATGTTTCATGTTACTGTTGCATGAGTACGCTTGGAAATTATTGAATTTGCCTCGATATACGATATATTTAATTCGGACATAATTTCTTTGTGTCTTTCTGCCGTTTGAACTCACCGACATAACCTTAATCTAGACCGCTGGAGGTCATATCCCCACCACTCGAAAAATTCATCCAAATAGAATAGGCTTTTTCATTTAGATGACAAATGACTAACTTTGTTTACCTGTCAGACCCAACGGCATTGACCGCGATTTTTTTTTTTTAGAAATAAAATATTTCCGAGTTTTCCTATGGATAGTTGACTTGCATTTACATGGAGAAGAAAACTCACCATCAGAAAATATTCGTGTACAATATTTTATCTAAGAATGAAAGGCTTTTGGCGGTATAAAATAGGTAATAAGTACTCAACCTACAAAGAAAGTTACGAACGCCAATGTATGCAAGTGCATTTGTCATGAAGTTGACTGTTGACATAATGTGAAAATACCGCTAATTTTGAACTAAGCCAATCTCAAATTATTATTTCAAAACTAACCAATGGCTATTTACTTTCCCAATAGCCAATCAGACTTTGGGTCTCAAAACGAGCGCATGCGCCTTAAAAAATCATCTAAATAAAAAGACCTATTTACGTGAACGTGTCTGCGCAAAGCGCAGAGAGCACAAATAATGTCATTTCCATAGACAAATTAAAAATAAAGAGACTGTTTGAAACATTGGCCATCTTGACCACCAAGTTTTTGGTACGGCCAGTCGCGCATGGAGGCGCTGCCCGCAATCAACAGACGACTGACGACATGATAATTTTCCAATTTCGACATATGTCAGAAAATGACAAACCACGTAATAATTTCAGAATAATTCTACTGTTGTCATCGAAAAATTAATTATAGAAATTATACCATGGACTTGAATTATGAACCCAACATCGAAAATGGAATGTTTTGTTATTCGAGTTGACGCTGAAATTCCTCGAAATATTCTTTCACAAGGTAAAATATAAGCTGCTTTTCACAAACTGATACTTATTTCCATCCATCAGTTGCAGAATTTTTTTCACAAACTGGTACTTATTTCCATCCATCAGTTTCCATTTCCTATCACCATTTGAGGAAGTACGAAGTACATGGTCTCCTTTGTGCTAATAAATTAACAAAATTGAAGGTTCGTTGTAAATGTAATTTGTTTTTATTTTGGTTGATTTGATGATAAGCGACTGAAGAATATTTTTAATTTTGTTGTTTTTCGGAGTTTTATTATTGTTTTGTCTGTAGTTGTACCTTGTCCTAGATACAATAAAATGTGTTTTTATAGTGTTCAACTTATTATTCTTGTTTTATAAGATGTTTAATTTTGTTCTTGATATCATGAAATAAAGATTTACTTTGAAACTTTATTTTAACCACGAACGAACTAACAGATTCTACGAATCGATTACTGTATATATTTTATTAGTGATCGATTTGTCATTCCTGTATTTCATACGATACAACCATTCATATGGAATACAAGAATGGCAAATCGATCACTTACAAAATATATACCATATTAATCATATAAAAGTAATACATTTGAAAAACCCGCCTTATCTCAATCGGTGTTACCAATTGTACTTAGTTCGGCCAGTTGCGAGATATGTCGCCACTGTCTAAACGTGGTGCCAACTTTTACTGCAGGTTTGACAACTCTCTTTATTTTTAGTTTCTCTATGGTCATTTCAGACATTGACATCTAACGAGGAGCCATTATGTTATTTTGAATCGTCACAGACACAAAATGCGCATGCTCTAAAAGTTCTTTGATATCTTGTAATTGGATGAATTCTCATCATACGGGATCAGCAGCACAAACCACATAATGTTATGTCGGTGTTTGAACTCGGAACCTTTGTTAACTTCAATCATAAAATGATCACCGTTGCGATGAAAACATGATGGATTCAAAGCTTCAGCTTTACATTCCTCTTTGGGATAATATTCAAGACACCTTGGACATCTGATGTTACTTCTACATTGTTTCCTTAAATGACCATAGCGAAAGCAGTTAAAACACAAACACGTTTTGTTCATATGTCCCGACTGGGATGTGAACATGATTTATGGAAATGTAATTGTGATTTGAAAACAACTAAAATTGTTTTAGTAGGTATAAGTGCCTCCGTACCATCGACTCTGTCTTCCTTAATTTGCATTATTATTTTACAGATTCTACTTTAAATCTACAATGCATATCAAACGGTTTTATTTTACCTTTGATATACTCTTCTGAATATTCTAGTTCTACTCATTTGAATATACCTTGTCTACAAATCTATATAGAAATTGAGACTATACGAAACTTGGAAGATTTTTCTGAAAATTGAAAAATCTACGACAATAATGAAGTTATATTTTGTAATATCTAACAGAAAACAACTACCTCCAGAAGGAATATTTCTAACATTTTTTCCATTCTTGCATAGTGAAATTGCTTCTAGAAAATGTGTTTCCCAATTCTTCCGGTCTTCCTGATGATAGAGGAAGCGTGAAATAGATTTTCGTCGAAAAAAATGTATTGAAGACCTAGTTAATGCGATGCCACTGCATCAATGTTATAAATGATTTAGGGTAAGTACTTCCTCTTGGAAAATATTCTTCTTAGCCTCATTCAACTTTATGACTCCTTAGTTAAGGCTGGAATATAAATTCAAATCTGAATCTGAATCCTGTTCATATCATCAAACAAATCAATTTAGGAAGTGATCTTCAAGACGATTTGAATTCAGGTTATTGGCTGACGTCCAATCTTTGAATTTTATTCGTATCCAGTTTCTATCAAGTCTATACCCTGTATCTTATTATCCTATTCTCGATGTCAATTGAACATAATATCACCCACTTTCATAGGGTTGAGTTTATCAGGGAATTCTTTCGAATTATTCTTAACGTACAAGCTGACGTCCAATCTTTGAATTTTATTCGTATCCGGTTTCTATTCATCCAATCTATAGGTACTATGTGTCTTCTGGATGTCAATTGAACACTTTCATAGGGTTGAATTTACCACGGAATTCTTTCGAATTATTCTCAACGTACCTACATCATGAACGGTCCCGTATCCAATCTGTCTTAAAAGTAAAGAGTTCATTTTTCTGCGCGAGACTTGACGAGTTTGGCTTGGGGGATTGTGCTCGGTGCACAGGAGTGAGGTTTGCGCATTCTCGAGCCTGATCGGTCTCATGGCGTGTATAATTTCACCAACTCGTCGTCTATCAGTGGCTAGAAGTTGGTACACGAGCCTACTGTTATTGTCATCGAAAAATTGATGACAGAAATTATGAAATTATACCTACTATGTACTTGAATTAGGAACCCAACGTCGAAAATATAATGTTTTGTTATTTGAGTTGACGCTGAAATTCCTGGAATTATTCTTCCACAAGGTAAAATATAAACTGCTTTTCACAAACTGATACTTATTTCCATCCATCAGTTGCAGAAAGGTTTTCACAAAGTGATACTTATTTCCGTCCATCAGTTTCCATTTCCTATCACCATTTGAGGAAGTACGGAGATTATCATCAAACTGGAGTATTTGTTATACCTACTCGTTCTCCTTTGTGCTAATAAATGAACAAAATTAACCCGCCTCATCTCAATCGGTAACTGAAGATAAATCTGTTTTACCAACTGTACTAACTTAGTTCGGCCAGTTGCGAGATATGTCGCCACTGTCTAAACGTGGTGCCAACTTTTACTGCAGGTCTGATAACTCTCTTTATTTTTAATTTCTCTATGGGGTCCAGCTACATCAATCGCAATCCGTTCGAATGGAGCGCCTGCGTTGTATTTCTTCATCTCACCCCTGGACCTTGTTTTGGGACCATCAGCTGATTCCCATACCCGTTTGGGTAGTCCATTCTCCACAACCAGAGAATCCCATTGGGCCCACATTGCCTTGAATATGGGATCTCTGTCCGAAATATCTCCCCAGGAGGGTCTGCCGGTTCCGTCCTCTTTCCAATACAGAAAGTCCCCAATGTTTGGATCAGTTTCCTGGTCCTGTCTCATGTGTGCGGTGGTCCATTGGTCTTCAGTTAACAGTCTCGTGCTGGCAGTGCTTACAGGCTTTTGGACACGGTCTTCTAGATAAGAAATCCGCATTACTATGTAGTCGTCCTGGGCGATGTTTAATTTTGGAATGGTACTGGTTCAGCTTTGCTATCCATCTAGCTACCTGTCCTTCTGGATTTTTCATCTCCAGTAGTCATTTCAGGGCCTCATGATCGGTTCTAATCAGAAACTCCCTTCCATATAGGTATTTGTGGAAATGACTATTGCTAGAAGTTTCTTCCTAGTGACACCCCGCTGACCATCTTGCACCTGTGATAACACAGCTCCAAGTCCGGTATGTCTCGCATCGGTATCCAGTATGAATAGGCCGTTTTGCTGTGGGTAATCCAAGATTGGACTGGAACAAAGCGCCGCGTTCCACTTGCGAAAAGCTTTTTCACATTTGATAGACAAGTTTACTTGGATCTTTTATGTAGGGGAGTCTTCAAATCCTTCCACAAAACGCCGGTACTAGCTACAGGAAGATTCTCACTTCGTGCTTATTATCCTTTGGTCTTCGTTTGAATTCCTTTTGACCAGACTGTGTGGCACAAGAAATCCACTTGCTTCTAGACTAGGGAACACTTCTGAAGATTCAGCTTTAGATTGACATTTCTTAAACGTTCAAGATGTTCTTCGAAATTCCTTCCCATAACCTTGACATCTTCCAGATACACCAGGCAAGTTTTCCAAGTGAGTCCACGCAATATCAGCTCCATCAATCTCTCGAAAGTCGCCGGAGCATTACAGACCAAAAGGCATAACGGTGAACTGATATAGTATGCTACCAGTAGTAAACGCAGTCTTTTCCTTGTCGTCTTCATGTATGCCCACTTGCCAGTATCAACTCTTCAGGTCCACCATCGCGAGCCTGCTAATGTGGTCAGTGTGTGGTCGATTCTGAGTAATGGGTAGCTGTCCTTCTTCGTTATGTTATTCAGTTTTCTATAATCTACACAGAATCTTGTGGATCCATCCTTTTTGGAAACTAAAACCACCGGGGCAGACTATGGACTCGATGATTCCTCGATAACGCCATCTTTAGTCATTTTCTCGACAAGCTTTTCCACTTCCTGTTGTTTGGCAAATGGTAATCTTCCTGGTGGTTGTCGAATTGGATGGGCTTGAGCAGTATCTATCCTGTGCTGGACCAAGTTCGGTCGTCCTGTTGGTGACCCTGCGGACTCGAATACCTCACTTTTATTGGCATTGAAAGTCATGGCGGCTCCGTATACCTTCGGTGACAAATGTGTCAAGGATTTCCCTATGGTTCTTAGTATGTCATCACCCGTGCCTTTTCTGTCCGGATATCCGTTTGGTTCTCAATCTGCTACCTACTCAATTAGCTCGCATACTCCTATGATATCTCTTTTCCGGACTGATTCCATCAGGAAATACATTGGCAATTCTTACAGGGATGTCTTGTTTTATCCTAATGAGAGCTCGTGCAAGTAATAATTTGCAGGGGGATTCTTCACAAGGCTGTTCTATTCCAACGCAGCACCCAGGGTCTTCTTCCAATCGGGCCTCAATGATCTTCTCAGATGAACCAGGTATCCTGACAGTTATGGCTATCCGCAATTTCACAAAATACTCCCTTTCAGATGGTGTTGTTAAAATAAATTCTCCAAATTTCATGGTTTTCTGCTCACTATTGAAAGAAAATCGATAGTCATTGATCAAATCCATCCCAAGAATGAACTTTTCTTCTATATCTGCTACAAAAACTCTTTCCATTATTCGTAGCCTTCCGAGGGTTAATGTGATGACCGCTTCCCCTCGTATAGGTGCATTCTCTCCATTCTCCGTTCGTAGGACAAAATTGGGTGTAAGCGGTCTCGCGCTGACTGATTCTGGGATACCGCTGCGGACCAGGGAAACTGAGGCACCAGGGTCTATAGTGCATATGACGTCTCTTTGGTTCACCTTTCCTCTGGTGGTCAAACTATCGGTGGTTCTTTTTATACTGTTGATGTGGATGACCCTGGGAGCTCCGTTATCGCTAGCCAGCATGCGCCTCGATATGCTGGCTAATTTTAGTTTTTTTTAGTATCTGTCCGAGGACTTTATATATCGTCCTGTGATGATGAGTGTGGTGGCACCCTCACCCTGCAATCTCTCTCAAAATGTCCGCTCCTACCACATCTGAAGCAGTTTCCTCTTGATTGGTTAGTAGGGCTGCTATTTCTGGGTTCCAGTTTTTCTATAACTCTTTCCAGCATGTGCATTATTTTGTCACCCTGTGTATCTTCCTGAGGTGGCTCTTCGATTGATACCGCCCTCACTTTCGGCCTTGAGGTGTTGAAAGTCGCTTCTACTTCCAAGAAAGGAACTAGAGCTTCACTGCATTTCTTGAAGCTTGTTAATCTTAGGGTTCTCTGTATTTCGATATCCCTCAATCCATCGATAAGCACCTGAACTGCCAACTGTTCTTTGAAATCCTCGGGGGCAACTGGGTAGGCAAGCTGAATAAGTATTTACACATCTGCTCCAAACTCTTGCAGACTTTCACCCGAAATCTGCACACGTGTTTTCAACTGTGCCCGATATAGCTGCTCACGATGTTGGTTGCCATATCTCAATTCTAAAGCAGCAATAAGATCTTCATACTTGCGATTTGGGTCTTCCGGGATGGTATGTAACATTGCCAAAGCAGGTCCTCTCAAAGCCACTATAAGGGCCGTCGTCTTTTCTTAATCGTCCTATCCATTGGCCGTTGCCGCTGCTTCAAACTGTTTCCAATATCCTTCAATCCATCGATAAACACCTGCACTGCCAACTGTTATTTGAAATCCTCGGGGGCAACTGGGTAGGCAAGCTGAATAAGTATTTGCACATCTGCTTCAAACTCTTGCAGACTTTCACCCGAATTCCGCACACGTGTTTTCAACTGTGCCCGATATAGCTGCTCACGATGTTGGCTGCCATATCTCAATTCTAAAGCAGCAATAAGATCTTCATACTTGCGATTTGGGTCTTCCGGGATGATCTGTAACATTGCCAAAGCAGGTCCCCTCAAAGCCACTATAAGGGCCGTCGCCTTTTCTTAATCGTCCTATCCATTGGCCGTTGCCGCAGCTTCAAGCTGTTTCCAATATAGGGACCATGGCGACTGCCCGTCGAAAGTCGGTGGTTTTACGGAATTGTGCGATGTGGCAATGTTTTGTTCTTCCATAATTTTTCGGCATCTGTTTATTTCCCTCTTTTTTTTTGTCGCCGTTCTTCCTCCTCTTGCTTTTTTCTCTGCCGTCATTCCTCTTCCTTTTGTTGACGTTCTTCTTCCTTTTGTCGGCGTTCTTCTTCCTCCTTTTTTTTTCTGCTGTCGTTCTTCATCCTCTTGTTTTTCTTCCAGCATTCGTCTTTGTTGCTCAGCAAACTGTTGCATAATCATTTCCATCATGGCCTCCATCTTGTCGTAGGGTGTATTTATCTATTCACCATGAATTGTCCTCGAATGGTCAACAAAAATCCTCACTTCCGACACCAAATGTTACGAAACTAGGGTTCAAAAATAGTCCGATAAATTTAATCAGTTTATTCCACTTTGAAACACAACACTCTGACAATAGAATACTTGTTTACACCTCAAATGTACTTCACTTTGTTTCTTTGTACATCAATATGCACAAGACTAACTAACTGACTGACTGCCGACTGACCCGCCTGTCACATATAACCCGCTATATATAGGACGGCCGAAATTTCCAAAACAATGGCGATCGCGAATGTTCCATAACGTCATCGCTAACGGTCGGTTTTCTTCTAGTCTTCGAATGGCGGTTATCGAACATTTGGAGCATGACATCATCAGTAACGGCCATTTCTTGAAGTTTCCAATGGCGGTTATCGAACATCTGGAACAAGACGTTACTCCCAACAGTGGGGCCGACAGTTGTAACAGCACAGGGTATTTCCGTAACACTATGAATACACTTGGCGCCATTTCTTTAGCCAAGTAGTCTTTTCAATGCCTTCTACCAAGCATTCTAGAGCATTGGTTGTAGATTTGCCTGCTTGATACGCAAACTGTTTTTTGTGAAGTGGTTTATTCATGAGAAGTTCACTTTTTCTTCCAGCATTTTAGGATTTCAGAATATTGTTTTAAGACTAAGTTTCAACTTTCTGCTTCAGTCTCTGAGAAAAATGGCTGTAAAAGACTGTTCGGTTACTTTTTTCAGTTGAGGTATGGAACCCTTAAAATGTTTTGTCATTGGGAATAATTCCTGTTTGGATATTAAAGATTTAAAAAAAATCTTGTCATTGGATTTAATTCCTATTCACATAACTTTTTTAAATATAACACCAAATTCAATACCTGCTAGTTGATAATATTATGATTTACGAAGTTTTGCAGAAAATATATTATTTTTAAATGAAGGAAATTAATGAGTATAAGAAATAAAAAGATATCTCTGTAAGTAATATAAAAAATTCGGGGATATTTCTGCCTCTATAAAATTTGAATTATTTGAAGGAATGAGGCCAAGGTTTCATTGATAGACATTTCAAAACAATTTTCCTTTAATGATAATTTATATTGGCTAATCAGAACAGTTGATCCATTCAAGGAATAAACTATTGTGAATATCTTGAAGTTGAATGTGATATTATTAGTGTTAAAAAAATCCGTTCATGGAACACAAATGCAATAAACTTGGGAAACATTTGCCTTATCATAGAATGAGTGCCAAGATAATTTGAAATGAGAATTAATTCATGATCAAAGAAGACCCTTCAAAGTTATAAAAATATAATTACATAGTTATTACTAGAAATCTGAAATATAATATAGAGTTTTTTTCAGGGATTAAGGGAAAAAGTTACACACAAATGCAAATAGAAGCAAGTTTTTTGACTAAATATACTGGAACAAAGGAAGTATAATGATCGTTCTCTAATCTGGATATGAATTAACATGTATATGCTTTTTTACTCAAGTAACAAAATATTTAACAATAAAATACTTTCAATAATATCTACAATCAACTGGACTCATCATTGACCAATTGCTTTCAAATGATTGTATAGTTCAACATAACCAAAACGGCATTAGACGAATAAGTGGAAGTGGACCTAGGTCTGTCGTCATTGGGAAAAATTGTTTAATCCCTGGGTTTGAAAAGGTGCAAATAATTATTTTTATTAAAACACCAGTTCATAAGAATAATTTTAACATGTGTGTTTTATAAAAACACTGAAAAGCAACTTCATTGTATTCCCCAAAAAAAAAAATTCCAGGATCAAAAAAAAACTCAACATATATACTTATTAAATTTATTCGAAAGATCAACAAAACATTCCAAATATATAAGTATTTTGCAAAACAAAACAAAATTCGAATTTTTCATACAAACTAAACATTTGTCGTCAGTTTGGGTTTTCTCATTATGCCTCACCCGATTAAAACCAACAATAAATTATCACAAAATACTGGAAGTAATTAGGTGCACAGGAAATCTAACACAGATTTTGTATAAATAAAGTAAAATAATATCACAATGATCGTTGATACAACTACAAAATTCAGGCCGTCTATATCTAGATATATCTACATAAAACATTCTTAGAATCATATCTACAATTTAATAAATACTATTCACTGAATAAAGTGTTTGAATACTTGGAGGTGACAAAGGAACAGAAAATTAAATTTGAAGTGTGGTAATTTAATAATGTTATTGGTAATAAAACTGAGACAGAAACAAAAAAAAAATATGTCCAGAATTTCACCTCTGAGTGATACCAATTTTTAATGAAATATTCAATCCAAATAGGAAAATAATATTTAAAATATTCATCATACCTCATAATTAACTCCAGAATCTTCCAGAATATCTTCATGTAAAATTAAAACTTGTCTTGTTTACTTGCAGAAGGTCTCAATCGATAATCATAAAATTGAAGAAATTATTTTACCAATGAAAAAAAATCTATACATATGTTGATTTGATGGAAATTAGGATTTAGTTTGAAGTATGAGTTCAAAGGTTATATTTAATATTCATTGATATTTTTCCCCAAAAAGGTAAGTTCTTTACTTTACGCATTTTCATTGACATATTGACTGTGGTAATTTTTATACTAAAACAAAACTATAATCCAAAAATGTTATTTCTAGAGTTTCCTCTACTCAAGAATAACTTCTGAAGATTGGGTCTATTTATATGGACTTTATAATAACACAGGGGCTCAAAACTGTATCACAATCATCAGACACTATAAAACTTGTTATGAAGAAACTACCACATTATTTGTGGTAACATATCCTCGGATAATAGAAAGCAAAACTTGTTAAAAAGGGAGACATTCTCAGTTAAATATCAAAAAGAAATATTATTCTGAAAATTGAAAAATCTTCGATAAAAATGAAGCTTTTTCTGGAGAAGTAGTTGTTTTCCATTAGATATTACAAAAAAGCTTCCTTTTTATCGTAAAATTCTCAATCTTCAGAAATATCTTTCTTTCTAATATTTAATTGAGAATATGTCCCTTTTCAACATGAATACTTTCCAAGAAGTTTTGAACGATGTAAGACAGTGACTTAAGTATATCTTTCAGTTGCAGATGATTTCACATCTGATTTTATGAACACCCTGTTCATATTTTCAAACAAATCAGCAAAAATATATTTTCTTATTTTTTTAAATATGACAAAAATAAAATCCGTAGAATCCATACACATTACTGAAGTCAGTCAACAAATAAGACATTTTAAGGTAGTAGTGTTGGTTTTAGTATTACAGTTCAGAATTTAATGAAATTCAGCATAGTAGTAGATTATGATCAGAAAGATCCAATTAAATTTTTGAAGAGCTACAGACCACCAGTAAAAATATATTGGCATTTGAAATTTTATACATTTAACATTGATCACAGGTTTCATTGTATTTTACAAAAAGTACCGTTTATATTTCAGTAAAAAATGAGAAAATAATATAAGCAACAATTTTGCTTTTTTCTTATTGAAATCTGAGTGGCACTTCTTGTAAAATAGGATGAAACCTGTGCTCAATGTTAAATGTATGAAATTATAAATGCTAATATAATTTACTGGTTCTCTGTAGCAATTATGTATAATTCATCAGAAGAACGAAAACACCTATGAAATAAATACATCAGAATGATACAAAACAAAAACTTATTTATACAGTAAGTGAAATCAATCAAAAATAAAAACGAAGAACTTGAAATAGAACATAACCTTATTTGATAAAACCAATTTATAAGAATCAAATGTTGTCGGAAAAGTTTTCCAGCAGAAAATCATAACCAAACATTCAAATCAGAAATCGAATTTTGTAATAAACTAATATGCGCGTGAACTGACATGATTATAAATGAAAATAATCAAATCTGAACAATACAACATAACATCGAAGTAAAGAATATATATCAGAATCTAAAATCATCGAAATGATAATATGATAATAATAAACTTTGTTAGACTGAACAAAATAAGAATCAATTTTCATAAGAAATAACTTTGTAGTAACGAACAAGGCAAGACCGATCTTGCAGTTGGCGCAATATCAAGGAGACGTATGTCCTGTAGCTTCCAGAGAATAACGAATTCAAAACTGAAATTCTTGAAAGCAGGTCTGTGATTTTCAGTTGCACCAAGAAATTTGACTGATAGGATCGAATTATTTCATCAGTAATGCTAATTTCGTATAGAGAGGTGGTCTAGGAGAGAGTGGTGTAACCAATACTTTGGAAGAACTCCAAGTCACGACTCTGATTTTGTACTATTCTGCTGCTGTTCGTATCTGATTTTGTTTGATTGTGATTTTGTTCGGTTCTGATTTTGTTAGTTTATGATAAAGTTGATTTTTGAATAAGTATGCTTTTTGATTTCTGATGATGTTATGTTCTGATGCCATTAATTCCTCCCTTTTAAGATTTTGATTATTTTATATTTTGATGAAATCCCTTTCTTGAGAATTATAATGCGTGTTTTCAAGTTTCTACAGTTTTTCATTCCTCATAAAATGTTTTTAAAAATTATGGTTCTTACAAACTCCATTTATGATATTTTATAGAACTTGTCTTTCATTTCTGATGATTTTTCATTATGATACAAAATGATTTTGATAGTTTTTTTCTGTTGTTGTTAAGCCTTGCCATTTATTTTCTTTGAATTGTCGATTCTTATCTTATATTATTACATAGTTACATTCTTGTCGTTTTATGTTATTGTATTGTTAATTCTGATACTTTAATCTACTACTATGCCGATTTTCATTAAATTCTTAACAGTAATTTTAAAACTGACTTTAATGTCTGAAAATGATTATTTTCTTGGCTTGTTAATTCCAGTCTTGAATCATGTTTGATATCCCCGATAATGTTTACACATTTTTCCAATGCTATGGTGATGAAATACTGTTGACATACTCTATATATATATATATATATATATATATATAAACAGGGTGTAATCTAACCTTTTGCACTGAACCAAGAGTCAGCTGGCGCACCCGTGGTGGGTGTGGAATTGGGAGGTTGCGGAAGTGGTAAAAAAAAAAGTAAATAGTACGCCGGCTGAAACTTTTTTCATATATAGTTGACATCGTACTGAGCTGAAAAAAAATTGTCAGCTGCTTCGTGGAGGGGGGATTATGCGTCAGCTGCTCGCATGAACTTGTAAGAAAAACACGTAAAATATAGTTATAGTACGCCGGATGAAATTGAACTACGTGATTGTTTAAATATTGCAAAGTACGAAAACAACAATCAGCTGCGTGTATAGTGGTGGAGAGACCGTCAGCTGACGCAGTAAAGGGACAGATTATTCGAGCAATACACAGGATCTTTCACAGTATATTTTTGTCTTGTTTTATTTATAATAAAATGCATAATATGGAATGAAATCTATTCCAAAATGAAATAAACATAAAATAAAATGAAGGCTAATATAACATAAAAAAAATCGAAATATTGAAAATGAGAAGTTTGCATATAGAAGCTATTCGTTGTCGATGGTGTCGCTATCGTAATCGCTCAATGACGAATCACTATCCGAACTATCCTGCAGGAAATCGTTCTGTTCGTCTTCATCGAGTTCTTCAGCTCGATTCTCTTCTTCATCTTCTCATTCTCTTCTTCATCATCTCTTCATTCATATTCTGCCGTTATTTTATTCAATAAATCTACGTCACCTATTTCGCTCACGTTACGTTTTAAGCTAACGATGCTCTCATCGGTTGCACAAGTTTGTAGCTGTTGCTCGCGACCTTGATATTTTTTGCGGTTTTTGTTACAAAAAACGCACACGTGTCCCGTGGATTTTTGAGCGTCCTCAGCTTCAGATATATCTGGCGTCGTTGTTCCTTCGCTTCCATGGGCTTCCTCAGTGGAAAGATTCGATGACACGTCTATGTTTACATTTCCATGATCCACGGAGTCATCGACAGGTCGAGCGTCTCCTTCCGAGCTAACAGAAAACTGTTATTGTTTCATATGAAATTATCATTATGAAGTTTGTATCGTTGAAATGTAAAGGATTTTTTTTTCCATACACGAAACGAAAAATCCCCGCGGAGTTTGTC
The DNA here is from genome assembly GCA_018342105.1 of Gonioctena quinquepunctata. Taxonomy (NCBI): domain Eukaryota; kingdom Metazoa; phylum Arthropoda; class Insecta; order Coleoptera; family Chrysomelidae; genus Gonioctena; species Gonioctena quinquepunctata. The sequence continues at coordinate 48,965 of JAFIRS010004053.1, forward strand.
TACGATAATTAAACTATTTTTTTTCAAGACTTGAGGGCAAAATCTGATAGAAAAATTGAGGCGATAAAAAATATGAAAAAATAATGGAGTGAAATTTTTTTCGTTGTGAATTAACGATGCAAATTTCAATATTGTAAGAATAAAAATTAAAATGCATTACAATGAAAATAGCAGTCACATAATAATAAAGAATGACTATTACGTTGACGCTGCAGATGTTGAAGGATTTTCAACGGCTGTTCTGTGTTTTGGCGGTAAAGCGGTGAATTGTCGATAACACTTCGCATGATATTTTTGAAAATCGTTCAATTCCAACAGCACTTTTAAAAGTCAGATTATTTTTCTGACGAATCTCCAATATGGGAGCACATTTTTGTAATGTTTTTTCAGAAAAAAGTATTAATTTCTCTTTTTTTTTGCCACAGAAAACACAAAACGGTTGAATCGTTGACATATTTGGACTTGCGTCCGTTCGTTCGACGGGGAGAACCGAAACTGATTGTGTACGACAAAGATCCACACGGACAGGCAGCTGCTGCTTTGAAATTTTGGGGGGAGAGGCTTAGGTAGCCCGAAGGTCGTGTTATGGGTTCAAGCAAGGCCAGAATCTATCTCGAAATATGTGTTTAAAAGGAAACGGCCTAATAGCAATGCTCCAAAATGTTTAACCTTGACTGAGTCAGCTGACGGTTTTTCCACCACAACACAAGCAGCTGATTGTTGTTTTCATACGCTGAATTATTTGAAGAATCACGTAGTTAAATTCCATCCGGCGTAATATAACTTTACTTTACGTTTTTCTTTTACAAGTTCATGCGAGCAGCTGACGCATAATCCCCCCTCCATGATGCAGCTGACAATTTTGTTTCAGCTCAGTATGATGTCACCTATTTATGAAAAAAGTTTCAGCCAGCGTACTATTACTTAATTTTTTTTTTTTTTAACTCTTTCGCAGCCTCCCACACTCGCACCCACCGCTACTTGAGCAGCTGACGGTCGATTCTGTTATTAGTCATATAAGATTGACTATCTATGTTAATATCAGCCGGCTTACTATGACTTTTGCATTTGCAACGCTACCTCCCGGACTAAGTGTATAAGGCCATTTTATAACGAATTACAGTGGTTAAAAATTCGGAAAAAAAAACATTTTTATTGTAAAAATTCGTCCAAATTTTGGGAACCGCGAAGTTTTCATAGAAAAAACTATTTTTTTTTTCTGGCTTATTAAGAACTTACCTTGAAAATTTCAAAGGAAAAATCTTTTTTTTTGTATGTACTTGTGCAAGAGGTTAGATTACACCCTGTATATATTATGTCATCCTTTCTCTGTATATTATAGTTTGAACGAGGTGAATCATGATAAACCTACCAGTCTTCACACCTCACAGTTTCGAGTAAAATAAGAGAAATGCTGAATATCCGACTTAATGTTCTAAGGTCAACCCCTGCAAGACTTCAGAGGTGAAATTTTGGTGAAAAATAATACGATGTTGAACTTGATAGATATTGAAAATTAATATATATATATATATATATATATATTATATTGACTCTAGTTGGAGATTAAGTGGGCTTCCTACCATGTGACCAAACATCAATTCCGAAATGTATAACTGTTATCAACTGAATTTCACAAAAAAATTAAATAATTGGATGAAAAATATTGCCTTTGTTTCATAAGTACTAATTAAAAATCAAATAATAAAAAATAACTGTAGCAATCAAATATTTTTCTTTACTTTTCACTCTGTAGCAATTTTTTATGATTTTTCAAACTAATAATTCATTCGATACTAAGGCAGCATTTTTGATTCTGCATAAATAAAAAATAAGTTAATGTTTGCCGCTGCCATCGCAATGACTAGAGTGCTTAATATCGTGATATATTTTAGTGCCATGATGATTTCGACCCAGGCTGCCTGGAAAAATCCACTGTGGAAGAAACATGTTTGGCGAGCATTGGTTACTTATGGGAAATCAAAAATTATTGATATTTTCAAAGATCTCTATTTGGGGTTTGTTTCTGCATGTCCAAAAACCAAAGTTTTTTCTAAAATTAATCAAATACTTGTGAAATCACTTAGCAGGAAATAAATAAAAAATACAGTCTGCTCGTATTGCTATCTGTAGTCATGCGAATATTGATGCACATGATTATATCCAACATTTTCAGACTGCCAGTAACATTTAGACGAACTAATAATTACCATTCAATCTTAATAATAATTACCATTCAATCTTAGTAATACTTTTTTTTCAAATTAAATTCAGTATTTGTTAGTAAATTTAAAAATCAAAAGCTTATCTTTTTAATCTAATTAGGCAGCTTTGGAAATATATCTATCTATATGTTGAAAGTTTTATGTATTTTATTTTTAATATTTATTAACAAAAATTGAAAAATGGATCAATGCTTCAACACAGAAATATTACTAATATGTGGTAATAATTATGATAGAACTGGGGAAGCAGCAGAAATTTTCAGTAGAAGGCATCCAAGCAAAACAAAAATTTTACTACAGTTGCTAAAATATCAAACAATCATTATCATCCATATATAACAAAATTTGTGTAAATTCTGTTTTCATTTTTATGCACGGTATCAGGGATGTTGAGAGGCAATCGTGTCTTTTCTAAAAACGTGCGTTTTTCTCATAAAGCTACTTTTTCTTCAACTGGTGTCATCAGTTCTCAGAATTGCCGGTGGTTGGCAGACTATAATCCAATTTTTCTTATCGAAGCAAATGACCAAAGTAGTTTCAAAGTAAATGTATGGTGTAGCATTTCAAATAAGATAATACATAATATTTTCTACCATATGTATGTAATTCAAGGTGGACACTGTATATTGAGTGAACGTAACATAAAAACAAACAAAAACAGTATCTGTCCTTTATGAAGAATTCTCGAATTGAGTAATCTGTAAATTAACATAAAAGATTGGCTCTAGTGTCTTATCACTTTTCTTGTTTTTTACCAATTTTAATAATATTTGTTAAATGTGAGGCCTAGCCTCTTGGGCATATATTATTTGGAGTGAAAATTGACTGATTCAGCGTAGAAGATCACATGGTGGAACCCCCACTCAAAAATAAATATTCTATATAAACAAATAACTCAGGTATGAGCAGTGCTTCCAAAAGAAGGTGACTAGTGAATTACAAAATCATCTTGAGTGGAAAAATATATTTTCCGAATATTTGGAGATATTTCAGCAAATTTGTGTTACTCGCTTCCTCTCATTTGTCACTGAGTATTCTAAATTACGAGATTAGATTCCTTTATAGGAAACACAAAACTAACATTACATCTTTTCTGAATTTGTATAAATAAATACAAATAGGATATAGAAACTCCCTAGCTCCTGGAAGTTACCTTCTCAGCTCTTACTGGTTCCTGGCTGGTTCCCTTTATCTTCCGGTGCTTTATCACTAGTTGAAAGTCCTTGGAGTTTAGAGGTTAAATCTGAACTTGACACAATGGCATGTTGACCTGAACAAAATAATCATTATATTGAATAAGAAAAAGACATAGGTAATACTATCCATACTATCACATTCCTTGCGTTATTTCAGAACAGCAGTCCTAAGAAACAGGGGTGAAAATTTACCAAAGATTTGTTGAATTTATCATCGCTTAACAAAAAATTTGCAAAATATTAATGAAACCAATATTCTATTTGACTTAATAAAAATTATGTTGATTCTTTACCACTTCCCCAACAAAAGAGTTTGATTGAATGTACCTCGAAATGTTTTCTGTAGAGACACATATCAAACTAAATTTAATTTTTCCAAACAACCTTATTTCTCAGATATGAAACATTTCAGGACTTTTTTACTATGCAAGAAGAGAGCAAATAACATATGATGTTTGGCTGGCATGAGGCTGTTTATTTTCTTTCTTTCAATTTTTGGCAAATAAATGTGAAAGCTAAACGTTAAGATTAATTCAACTGGTTCTGGTTTAAAACTCAACTTGTAATGCAGATGTGATGAAAACTGATAAACAAGTCCTCAGATATCAAAGAAACTTTCAATTGAATTATTGCTAAACTAATCACTACTTGTAGGTGAACATTTCGTGAAAGGTATTGTATTGAGGTAGGCATAAATAAATAAAAATATTCACGAATGTGAAATGAATTTGAAATCAGGTCTTCATAAGGGGGAATTCCATTTAAATTATTGAAGAGCCCCTGCAATTACAACAATAACAACTGAAAGAAACATTTATCATTACTTAATGGCCTTATCAATGGCAGTCATTGAAATTACCAGACCCTGATACAGATCACTTGCAGAAACATTTATATTTTGTGGTGATGGTCCAAAGGGAAGGTAACTAGAAATTTGCTTAGAAACTGCTGCTGTTCTGTCATTTGATATAATTTCTGTAGTTTTTGTTCTTTTGCAGAATCCATGTAACCACTTTCCATCAATACACTCGATTTCCACAAAACTAATATAATCCAATTTGGATCAGTTATTATGCAAGCTCTGTTTTTGTATGTTTTTCACTGTATCATTTTGTACATCTCATCACTTCTACAAGCCCTTGATATTCCAATTATAAGATCCTAAAAAAACATGCCCAAACATAGGTATAACAAAAGTAAATTTGGAAAATTAAAAATGGTTTTATACCTTTTTCGGAGGACATTCTTTAGGTGTCTTTAAATGAGGTTCTTGATTTTCAAGAAAGCCAACAATGTTTCACCTTTTCTGTGACTAATGTTGCTTGTTACATAGAATATGATTAGAGAATAGACGATTTTTGCTGTTTGGCTAATTCAGAGATAACCTATCAGAACTGTTTTGGATCCAAGATTTTTGGCACCTACCTGGTGCACTAGTTCTTATACATGTAAGCATTTTCATACCTTGCTTTTCTTTCTACCTGCAATAATCCTTATAAGCATTTTCTAGCAACTTCAGGTGTGCAACTAATTTTATCATCACCATCTGACATTTTATTTTAAAATATGAAAAAATGCGTAAAAAAACATAAGTTTATTTACTTTTAGGAAGTTTCCTAATATTAATGATATTAGCATCACATTATGAGAATAAAAATAACTGATAAAATGCTAAAAGAATTATTATGGCATCTTAATATTCTACAGAGACATTCAATATTCAAGTTGGGTCAAGAGTAAGACTGGTCAGCCATTATGACGACATGCGGCATGAGATACTGGTGATTGTCAGTCAGCCATTCATTTTATCAGATTTTTGCGTTATAGTATAGTATTGCGTTTGTTGATCTGATATTGAAAAACAAGTTAACATGAAATAAGGTTCTGTACATGGTAATTCCAGTAATCTAAGAAGATATTTTAATTTATTTATTCACAGGCAAGCCCAAACAGATGATGCAGGTCGTCAAGCCGAGGCCTTCGCCATCACTCATGGCCTAGAACAACTGGTCGAGCTACCAACCCGCATCCCTGATGTCAACAACCAGTCTGCCAATACACTAGATCTTTTCCTCACCACCAATCCTGACCCGTATAGAATGGAAGTTTGTGCCCCACTTGGAAACTCTGACCACACCCTCATCTCCACAACATGCTCTTTCCATTTACCATCGAGCTGCACAATACCACCCCGTCCCATGTGGCATTACAATTCGGCCGACTGGGAAGGTCTTCGTATGTTTTTCTTAGCTTCCATGGAAGAGAGTTTGTTTTCTTCAGTAGATCCAACACGATGTGCTGAGACAATTTCTGAAATCATCATGTTGGGATGCAAACTTACATACCGAATACCGAAAGAAGAACATCATCCGATAAGACCTGGTTTAACAGAAACTGCTCTAGAGCTGTGGCTTCCAAACAGGCGCATACCATCGATGGCTAAAAACCGGGCCCTGAGACCAGAGCAGCATATGTCGAGGCTAGAGGCATATGTAAAGAGACAATAGAAAGCTCAAAAGATGCCCACAAAGCCAAAATAAGATCAAACTTGCTGAATGTCCTAACGGATCCCGTTCATTTTGGTCTTTCGCAGCTGTGGAAGAAATTTCACTTCCAGCTCATTTCCTCCCCAACCAAAGAAGATGGAACACTAGCAACGACTGCCCAGGAAAAGCCAATATCTTTGCGCACCTATTTGCTGGAAATTCCACTCTGGGTTCATCGGGAAAACAACCCCTAACATTACACCTATTGACAGTCACATGCCCGGATCACCTTCGCCAACGCATCTATCAGAAAGATTTTGCTGGGTCTCAACACCAACAAAGCCTGTGGATCTGACGGAATCCCGCCGACTGTTCTCAAGAAATGTGCCCCCGAACTAACACCTGTTCCTTTGCAAGTTGCTCAACCCCACTATTACAATTTAGGGGTATTTCCGTCCAATTGGAAAATTGCAAGAGTACAGCCAGTCCCTAAAAAAGGCAAACAGGCCCTACCTAGCAACTACAGACCTATCGCACTGCTATCTATTATTTCAAAGGTCATGGAAAAAGCCATCAACATCGAGCTCATGAAATATCTGGAAGACTCAGGAATTGTCAACGATAGGCAATATGGCTTCCGCCATCAGAGATCAACTGGTGACCTGCTCGCTACGCCTCACATATATGGCAGCTATCTATTGAAAAGCATGGAGAAACTTTAGCTGTGGCATTAGATATCTCCATGCTCGATCGAGTTTGGCACCAGGGACTCCTCGCCAAGCTTCCGCCTTATGGCTTGCCCCTCAGCTGTGTTCTCTGCTTGCTAGTTTTCTCAAACAGGTCTCCATGTAGTGGTCGATGGAGTTTCATCTGACACTCTACTCATAAATGCTGGTGTTCCAAGGATCCATTCTCGCACAACACTATTTCTACTTCACATCAACGACCTGTTGAAAGCAACTTCATGTCCAGTACACAGCTTTGCCGATGATAGTACCCTCCATACCGCTTCTCCTCCAGGGCCCCTATATCAGCCCGTGAAACCAGAAATGAACGAGGAAGAAATGTTAATAATATAAATATGGACTTGGCAACAATTCTCGAATGGGGATCTAATAACTTGGTAGAATTCAATGCAAACAAAACACAAGCATGTCTTTTCTCTAGAAAAGCCGATCTCACTGTGCCTAACATAACTTTGTCAGGAGTAACCATACCACTGAAGCCATCCATATCGATGCTTGGTATTACTATCAGCAATAACCTTCCTGGGAAAATCACGGAGGTCCATTGCCAAAAGTGCATCCCAAAAACTTGGTTTTCTGTTTCGTCAAGAGCTATTTCACCCCCAGTCAGCTGCTTATGATCTATAAGGCACAGATCCGACCTGTCCTGGAATACTGTTCCCATATTTGGAGTGCGGCACCTAAACATATCCTGAGGCTATTGGATTCTGTCCAAAAGGGCAATTCGTCTGTCGGTGATGCTCAGCACAAACTCGCTCACTTGTCTGGAACACCGTAGAAAAGTTGGCGATTTGTCTCTATTTTATAGATATTTTCATGGGCGATGCTCTTCTGAAATATCAACAATCGTTCCTGCTTTGGCAGTCTCTTCGAGATTAACCCGCAAGTTCAGTCATCACACCCTTCGTGGTCACTTTGGAAACCTGCAGAACATCACTTTCCAAAGACTCGTTCATCCAACGAACAGCTAGGCTTTGGAACTCATTGCCTAGGGAGGTGTTCCCCGAGGCATACAACCTTCAGAAATTTAAGAAGAACACCAACTCCTACCTTCTTTCCCTAGGTTCCCACGATGTTCTCTGAACATTACAGGATATCCCTTTTCGTGGGAACCAGAACATATAAAAAAAAAAAAAATTCAGATAAAAATATTACAGTGCTATATAGTAGTCAATACAATATGGTGGATTGAAGTAAATTATATGCATAATACAGTTATAAAGTAGTAAGATAACATATAGATCAAATAAGAAAAATTCACAAGTTGTAACAATATGAGCTAGTCTAGTTATTGCAGGCATAATAACAGTAAAAACAATACAAAAGCTCGAGCTGGAAGTTTAAATAGCTAGGACAAGAACATGGTTTTTGAAGCAGGAAACTGATATATTAAAAATTTGAAGGTTATCTAAACGAAGAGTTCTAGGGATAAAGCTGTTGTATGAGTAATTGAATCTATGGAAGGAAATGTAAAAGGTTTGCACATGTCTGGTTGAACGACTGGGGACAAATAGGGATATTTTGGGGAGAAGTACGGGGCTGATACACAGTCCATTGATAATTTTAAATAGAAGTGTTAAGTCTCTTTGTTTTCTATGAACTTCAAGAGAAGGTATGTTCAATATGAGTTTTAATGCACCATAGTCGTAGTATACACTCAACTTGAAGGCAATATATCTAAGGAAATTGTGCTGGACAGCCTCAAGTTTCACTTTATATGTAACGTAATGGGGGGACCAAACTGTGGAACAATAGTCAAGATGCGATCTAACCAGGGAAATATAGAGGGATTTAATAGAGGGATTATAATGAATTTTTGTGGGTAATTTACTTTATACCAGTGTTCAAATCCAATAAAAGATCTTGAATGAAAATATTCCATCATTGGTGTTTTACCTAATAGAGTTTCCAAACAATTTGTATTAGAAATAAAATGTACACTTCAAAAACTCATGGCTCAAATGTATTTTGCAGGAAAAAACTATTTTTTGTTCAGCACATTTTGAAATGACCCAAGAAGATTTCCATGAAAAATACTGTTTACTGAAGTAATGAGTCCTTTTTCCAGCTTCATATATAAAACATAGTTATATTTTCTGTATAATTCAATTTATTAATATACTTTGCAAATTTACAAACTCAAGGACATAACACACCGTAACCTCTTACTACACACTATTAACAGGTTGACTGCCGACCATATTTTTTAAGCATCCTCGGATGACGTAATGTGTTATTTGTTTGTTTTTTCTTCATTTATTGATCAATAAATCCATGTTGAATTGAAAAAAACGGGATACAACCTTCTTTCGGCAACGCCGGCTTAATAATGGTGTGTGAATAAGAAGCGAGACTAAGACTGGGATCGGAGTGGTCAGCCGATTGATTCCGAAACACTCCGATTAGAGTAGTCGGCAGTCAACCTGTTAAGATGTATTTTACATAATATAAAATAGACAAAGTGATGTCAAGAATATGACAAAGTGATTCTTTATCATTTCTTATACATTGTACCCGTGAGTTTTTAAAATTTGGTTTCCTGGCACAGGAATGAAATCTTTTTCAGTGCAGTCGGGCTTTTACACTCAGGCACAATGCAATATCTTTTTTAGGAGTATTTAGATGTGTTAATATGTTCTTTCACTAACTGGTATCAACTAGTCATGTCGCCAGTAGAAGGTATATTTGTATGAGAGTGCATATGATCTCACCACATCTGTGCCTCGTGACATCACCCTCAGAGAGTACTGTGTTCTTTTTTAATATTCCAGAGAATTTATTAAGCCATTGATTTTTAATTCCATGATTGGGCAAGAAATGAGAATAATGATACAAATTTATATGCTGAGTAGGGAAAGCCTCTCCTGGAGACTGGGTAACCAACTCCAGTGGAAGCTAAGGTCAGAGCTGACGAAGGGAAAATTGACCACAGGGTCTAAAGAGTAAACCTCGATAAATAGTCAAGAAATTCTGAAGTGTAAACTATTGTGCCCAGAGGATGTAAAGCTCTTTCGTTAATGAGCCTCAAATGGTGTTTTCCGATCACATGGTCGAAATCGGTTGTAAGCAAGCACTGCTTTGGTGGAACTAAGTTTCTGCCCGACTCGTGGGACACAGATAATAAGGAAAAAACAATCAACAATGTTTCGAATGGAAACCAACACCTAACAAATTAATTTGATACTGCTTCTGATACTGCAATAGGAGGTGGATTCCCTAAAATAAACTGGTTGCTGAGAACCTCTCCGAAACTTTCAGAATGTGCTGAGAAAAAGCTGTACTCAGGATGCCATGATTTACGTGTGGTATCAATATGAAGGTGTATTGACTATCTTAGCAGATAATACAACTATCCTGTGGCATTATATTGATTTAAATAACCTTCATAGTGAAACGGCTTGGGATCAATCAATCTGGTTTCTTTCAATATTACCAATTCCATCTGCCAATACTCATACATTTTTAGGAATTCATCTATACAGTGACCTTAACTTTCAGAAACATGTTGATGTGCTGAGAAAAAGCTGTACTCAGGATGCCATAATTTACGTGTGATATCAAAATGAATCGGGAATTATAACTACAAAAACAGTATACCAGGCCCTATTTGTGTCCCACATCAGGTATGGCATTCCTTTCTGGGGAATCTGCAATAAAGTCATTCGTCATGTTTTCCACTCTCTAAAAGCGGCTGTCTACCATCTCTGTAAAGTGCTCCTTAAAGTCCAACCTCACGTTCACGTGGTATGGGGTGAATGGGCCGCGGCCACTCGGTGAATAGGGCAGCTTGCAGACATTCACTTTGGCACATGAGCGGCCGCGACTTGACTAACGAGGCTCTGGCAAACAGACCTAAATCCAAGCTGTGAGCGCTGTGGCGATGGATGTATGACACTGGGGTATTAAAACAAACAGTGCCGCAACAGAGCCTCGGAGAAACAGAGCGAAATCTCGGAGTAATCAGCCTTAGCCCTGTGCAGGGGGCACCACAGGGCCGGACTAACCCCTTCCCCCTCACTCACTCGTGGGTACAAATGACCATGAGACGAAACACCGAAAAGGAATAAGGACAACTCCCTTCTTGGTTTCTTTCAGGACACTGAAGAGGTTATGATTCCGTGCGGTCTCCGAGATCGGAAGAGGACTCTTCAGGGTGCTGAACAAACTACAGGGACCGCCCAGATGAACCTCCAGCACCGCAAGGTAGCCACAGCAGTACATGCAGTCGCTAGGAGGGAACTCGAAGCACAACTTAATCGGGAACCATGGGCATGGTAAAAAAAATGGTTCCAGGTAAGATATAATGGGCCAGAGGGCTCAAGTGTCGTCGGAGGCCACAGCCTGACGAGCCTACAGGGTGGAGGTTTTAGAGGGTAAACCTGAGTCCCACACTACCTTAAAATGTTGTCTGTAATGGATTTCCTCCACCTCCCAAAAACAAAAACTCTGTAAAGTTAGGCCTGGAGTGTTTTGTAAGGAATCAAAGAGTAGAAAATTCTCACTGTTCCATCTCTTTTAATTTTTGAAACGGAACACCTAGTACATATAAACAAATCCATGTTTTACATCATTCTTTGATCCAACTGCCAAAATAACAATTTAAGGCTACACATTCCATTTTCAAATTAGATAAAAAAAGGCAATTCATTATATGCCGCTAAATTATATAACTATTTACGGGCCACTGTCAAAATTCAATTCAATCAGAAAATTGGTGAAGTAGATTCTTGTGAAAGAGGGTTGAATACCTCAATAAAACTTTTCTTGATTGGATTATATTATATCCACTTTTACTGTGTCCCTTGTGTGTGTGTTTTATTTTTCATCAAGTTAAACTTTGAATTGGTTCAAAGGGGTGCGCAAAAACTGCCGCTACAGTAATATCAGAGGTCGGACTTTTTTTTTCGTCCCAATTTAAATCGATGAAAAGAAACGAAAAGCATTTAAAAAATGTATACCCAAAATGACATTTCAAAGTTGGGTAAATGTATGTAACTATGTAAAGTTTGCAAGGTATTCCATGTTTTTTTTTACATATCCGGCGCCTAGAAACCTGTCATATTCAATCATTGAGTAATTCACTTTTACTATACCCACTACAAATTTCTCTGAAATCTATCTGCATCTTACTTCACCGCCGTCTTCACATCGCCGACGTAACAATGTTCCAGAAGGTACAGAGACAACGCTAGATGATTTGAAAAACAGCCGCCTAGAATTCCAGTGGATTCTTCGCAAGCAGAGTTTAGTGAGGAATAGTTGATTAAACGATAATATACAGTGTCCAGTGAAGTGCTCGATGAATTCCTATTGAGTTATTCAATTGTCAGAGTTTAGTATTGCGTTTGTGAAGTGTAAATAAACAGAGAATATTTAGTTCCGTATTTTCCTAGCCACAAACCCCAGATTCGTAACAGTTGATGTCAGAAGCTGAAATGTTAGTGACTATTTGAGAAATTAAAAAATTCATGGAGTAAAAATTATGCTTTTCCCTATAAAATACAGATGGCCAAAATACATGGCTTTTTTATAAAATATCTTACTGATGATAGAAATTAACCATCTCCTTTATGAGTCTTAAATAAAAGAAAACACAACAGGAAAATTGGTGGCACTGTGGTAAAGCACTTGCTTGCCATAAAGGAGGACGTGGGTCCCCAGGTTGACTCACTCTATAAATTAGTACCTAGGGGGTAACTCCATGGGGATAATAATAGGCTGTTGAAGCTTAGTGCTGGCCACACTACTACAATACCAAACTAGTTTAAAAAAAAATAAGGGTCAAATTAATCAAATAAGTATCCTAGAATCATGATGAGAAATACATAAAATCAATATGTTCAACATTATATGAATAAGATTATTGAATTAAAAAAAATCTCAAACAAATGGCTGTGTTTATACTTAAATTTTTTTTCAGTCCATGAAAATTGGTCTATTAAAGACCAATACCGAACGTCAGATGTTTCGAGCAAATGTCAGACCTTGTCTAGGATAGGACTGGGCTTCGAAATCCTGTACTTATTTTTAAATCACAGGTCTGATTTCATTTCAGTTTCCATGAGCTCCAACATCTAAATACATTTAAATGAATTGTTTGGCTTTCTCAAAAAAAGGTAATGTACTTTAACTTTTGCCTAGGGTAGCAAAATGAGTGACTCATTAACATGCTTATTTTCAAGCAGCACTTCCTGAAACTGACTGATCAGCACCCTTTACCATCATCAAAGGGTGGTGTTTTCAAATTAATACATATAGGTAATATAAGATTTGTAAATTATAACTCAAAATTATTAGCGGATTTTTTTTTTAATTTTGACAAAATCTACTATGTAACATAATGAAAAATCCATTTCCTTACAGTTGATTTCTCAAATATAAGTGCACCTTTCTCGATTTTGCTACCACAGTACTCAACTCAAGGATATATTCCTATTTCCTACTCACTCAATATGTCGGGCAGAGCATTTCGCCGGCCTGTACGTCCCGATGACAAAAATTCTTCAGCATTTGTTGAACCATCTGGAGTGACAGGTACATTGCTTGTAGAGGTGCTAGGTCCTGCAGCACTCTGTGAAGCCTCCATCACTGCTAGCATTTTAAAAACTGAAGTAAAAACAGTAACTTTCAATATTCACGACTGGATCAGTTACCTTGTTGATAATTTTTTCATTCATTAGTGCTAAGTAAATCATGCAAAAAATTATTCGAAATATTTTGGTCCCACGTTTCAGAGTCTCACTGAGTTATTTCGATATTCATAATTTGACCCAAATAATTGAATCAAGCACATGATAAGACAAGTTAAAGGTTTTACCTATGGATTACCAAAGCCTTTAATAATATTGCTCGATTTAAGAGTAGAACGGAAAGAGTATCATAGGATTATATTTTACTTTCAATGAAAAAGGAATAATTATTTTTAGAGTTTATCATACATGCTTTATTCCAAAATCAAAATTAAAAAGAAATGCAACTTTTCACATGCTATAGGTGCTCAAGGGTTGAAACCTGTTAGCCATGAAAACCAACACAAGCTAGAAAAATATTAAAGAGCACTTATTGACTGCTTCATACCTGATTTTCGTGTAAATTTCATTTTTCTTTCACGTTTTATCTGTTTATTCGTTTTAGGGCATAAGCCCACACTATATTTCTGTGACATTGACTTAGTTAACAGCACAATGAAAGAAACCTACCATATACATGAGGATGTAATATATTAGAAGTGAGGATTTCTTATAAAATTCGTAGATATTTCGTTATATTACAACGCCATTAAATGTTTTCATAACACTCACGTCACAGAGCTACAGAGCAGCCAGCATTGTCACTGTCACATGTCACATCTCTCACTCACAACCAGTGCTGCCAATGGAAACTGTTAAAAATGATTAATAGACCATATGAAAAACCCACTCATTTTACTCCCAAAGCATTGATAATCCTCACAAAATCCGCGCAAGGTTTTTCAGGAAACTAGCACTACAATGATATGATCAGGTATGAGGTACTATACGTAAAACTAAAAAAAAATGAGAGAAAATGACCAGTTCAAAGTTCAAACTTTTACCTCTAGGTGCTTCGAACTGTCAACTATAATTTCATCTGTCTTCGTTTATATGTTGCACAAATATTGTTATTATCATAATATTTTCAATTGTTACTGAAACATTACTTTGAAAGTACGGTCGAATTTATGTTCGAGTTGTAAAATAGTATTCTCTACTATCTAATATTTCTGAAACAACCACAATTGGCGCTAGTGTTTGGAGGAAGTTATTCAAGTGAAGGCCAAATCGAATTTGAATTGAGGAGCACCTTTAAATTTGAAATTTTTGACAAAATTTTGGGATTTGATCAATTATTTTCACAAAATGTGAGGAACTGCACAAATGCAAAGAAAAATTAAAATACAAGCATGCGTGTCGTTCCCTATTATTCCAAATAGTCTACTCGACAAGTTGAAAATGGTCTAAAATAGAGATTGCTCTTAAAATTATGTGTGATAGCTCATTGGATCCGGAATAATGCCTTGAAAAATGTGACAAAAGCGTGTATCAGCACATAAAAAATTGCAAAAGTTATAAACAATTGAAGATTTAAAAAAAATGGAATTTTTGTTTTTGCCAATATTTCATAAACTATTAATATAGCTCCCGGAACTCTATCTCCATTATTTATAATTTTAATTTAACGCTGAAAATGGGTCTCCGAGCGACATTTTTAGGTTGCGCGCGCGGCGTCAAAAGCAAGTACGACACATTAATTAATTTATTTAAGGTATTAAATATTTTTTTCTTAATTTGAAAAAATTATGGTGTAATCGGAACACTAAAATAATTTATTCCCGTTGGAAATTTTACTTGAAGTTAATTTTTCAACAAGTTAAACGATTGTTAACTAACAAAATTTTCTCGAACTTCTGTCTTAATTGTAAATGAAAAAAAATGTTTATGTAATTGTCGTAAAAAAATTTCGCTTCGTAGAGCCTTTCTTATATACATACTCAACAAGATCAAGCCATAAAAGTTAAAAAAATATTCATACTTTGTTTATAATAATTTTTGTTCTTGAACAAAAACAAAAAAATCCAAGTAATGTTGTTAAAAAATCATCATATAGTTTTTTATTAATACAAATATAAATTGATAAATTTTTTATAAACAAATCGATTATTTCAATATTTTTGAAAAAATTTTTGTTACAACTTTATCATATTATAAATATTATGATTTTTGAAAAAAAAAATCCTCAATAACAATTTTTATTTGTTTATAATCAAATTATATTTCTATTGTTTAAATAATCAGTTGAGAAATTATTTTTTTCTGAAAATCATAATGGACAGTCATCTATAAAGTAACAAAAAAATAATAATTTTTATCAACAATTCCATTGTTTATTGACTTACCAATTTGTTATAAACAAATTTTCAACTTTGTTAGATTTTTTTTCTGAAACTTCTAAAATTAACAAAAACAAACATATATAACAAAGTATAGAAAAAAATGTTTCCCAATTTTTCCCAATTCCAATTCCCAAAGTACAATAAAAAATTGGTTTTTTATTTCTATACTTCGTTATATATAATAATAATAATAATAATAACTTTATTCACTGCAATAATTAAATACAATGATGAGTACATGGTGGAAGTGAATAAGGAACTTACGCGATAAGTGCAAGCACTTGTTTCGCGGAGAAAATATAACATGTGAAAAAAGTGAACTATAAGATATAAAGTGTTAGTTATGAAATGTAAAAATCTAATTAAGTTAATGTAAATATGTGAAATATAAAATGTAAAATATAAAATGTAGAATGTAAGAATATGAAATGTAAATAAAATGTAGATAATATAATACAAACAATGAACGATGTACATTACAATATTGCAATACAATGAAAAAATGAACAATAAACATCATGAAATATGATACAAAAGGTACGAAAAAATAATAAAAGATAATAGCAATAAGAGTGTACAATAACATGTCTAATAGATATAAGATAGGGTACGCATGTGAAAAATACGTAATTGAAACAACACATTTCTAGTTGGATTTAAAATTTGAAATTATGAATTTATGAATCAAGACCTTTTTTTATCACTTACTCGAATAGTCGTAGCAGCTCAGTTCTTTGGCTTTGAAGGATGTGTTTCTTCAATGCTCCTCTGAAGCTGTCGATATTTACTATAGATTTTATTATTTCAGGTATGTTATTGTATAATTTAGGGGCGAAATAAGTATACGAGCGTTGAGCTACGACCCTAACCATTAGAGGTGTAATAAAGTGATTTCTCTGGCGAGTATTATACTGATGAGAAGGGAGCAATGCTGTATGTTTGCTTGCGTGGTATTTATTACTGGTGCATGAAAAAAACAATTGTCTTATGCCTAACATTTGTGTTTCGGAGTATAGATCATCAGAGGGATATCTATTGTTCTTGGAAAATATGAGTTTTAAAAATCGCCTTTGCATAACTCCAATAACATGAATATGAGTATTCAGAGCACCACCCCGCACTGCTATTCCATAACGAATGTGGCTTTCCACAAGAGAATAGTACAAAGTTTTTAAGTACTCCAGCGGCAGGATTTCTTTGAGTTTCCTAAATTTGAATAAAATTGTCCTCAGTTTATTAACAGTATACTTCATATGAAGATCCCATTTTAGATCACTATCAATAACTATACCTAAATATTTCACTTTATGCTCTTGTTGTATATGGAATGGTGTATCATTATCGATCGTTATGTGATCGAATAGAGGCATTCCGACAGAGTTACAACAGAATGGAAGGTAACATGTTTTATCGACATTAACAGTTAATAACTTTTTATCCAACCACTGTTTTATAAGAGGAAATTCGGTTTCAGCTTTAATTTTCAAAGAATTCCAGTTATCAGCTTTAAAAAAGATGGCTGTGTCATCTGCAAATCCAATTATGTTTCCATTGTTGTTTAATGGAAAAATTTCGTTGATATATACATTGAATAAAATTGGTCCCAGCACAGATCCTTGAGGTACGCCACAGTCGATCTCCATTTCACTACTCAATACGTCATCAATTCTTACTCTCTGGCTTCTTCCCGTCAAATAACTTTCAAACAATTTCAAAATATTACCCCGCCTACCAATATCCTCTAAAGACTGTAAGAGAAGATGATGACTAACAGTGTCAAAAGCTTTCGATAAGTCTATGAATATGCACAGATACGGTTTACTTTCATTCAAAGCATCGGTAACTTTCGATGTCAACGACAGAACAGCATCTTGAGTTGAAATGTTTTCTCTAAATCCAAATTGGCTGTTTGAAATTATTTTATATTTATTGAGAAATGAGACAAGCCTCTTTCTAATAATCATTTCAAATATTTTCGATAGATGGGTAACTAAGGATATTGGGCGATAATTTGTAATAATTGATGAATCCCCCTTTTTCAAAAGTGGTATATGATCAATTTTTTGAAGTCAGTAGGGTATACCCCTTCTTTGACACATCGATTGAGAATATGAGTTAGCGGGTCTTCAATGTAAACTGATATTAGTTTTATAGTTTCCGATTTCAAATCATCACACCCTGTTGCCTTGTTATTCTTGAGCTGTGATATTGTATTTTTTATTTCCCCTGAGTCAATTGATTCGAAGACGAATGGATTCGAAATGGATGACCTTTCTATTTCGAAATTTGGGTCGTTTTTGATCTTCTTAGCAAGAGTTCTGTCCGTTTTTACAAAGGATGAATTGAATGCGTTTGCAATTTTAGTTTTATCTGTTATAATAGCATTATTTGAAGGATTTTTTATTTTTTGAATATTAATATTTTGTTTTTTTGTATTTGATATTTGTTTGGTAATATACCATAAGATCTTAGAATTATTCTGATTGTTATCGATTTGTTTTTTATAAAAATTGGATTTTGCCTTGTGGATCAATGCGGTTAGCTTGTTTCGATAGGTTTTCGATAGGTTTGGCTTGTTTTTGTAAATTTAAGGATTTCAGAAAAAAAATCTAACAAAGTTAAAAAAAAATTATAACAAATTGGTAATTTAATAAACAATGGAATTGTTGATAAAAAAAAAATTACTTTATAGAGGAGTCAATTATATTTTTAGAAAAAAATTTAACTAATTATTTAAACAATAGAAATATAAAAAACGATTATAAACAATTAAAAATTGTTATTAAGGATTTTTTTTTTCAAAAATCATAATACTTGTAATATAATGAAATTGTGAAAAAAAAAAATTATCAACAAATGGCTGGAAAATTTTTTTTTGCAAATCAATTTATATCTTGTATTAATAAAAAAACGATAATATGAAGATTAAGGAAAAAATATTTTTTTTAACAACATTACTTGGATTTTTTAGTTTTTGTTCAAGTACAAAAATTATTATAAACAAAGTATGAATTTTTTTTTAACTTTTATGGCGTGATCTTTTCGGGTATGTATATAAGAAAGGCTCTACGAAGCGAAACATTTTTACAATTATTTAAAATTTTTTTCATTTACAATTAAGACAGAAGTTCGAAAATATTTTGTTAGTTAACAATCGTTTAACTTGTTGAAAAATCAACTTTAAGTAAAATTTCCAACGGGAATAAATTATTTATAGTGTTCCGAATACATCATAATTTTTTCAAATAAAAAAAAAGTATTTAATACCTTAAATAAATAAATTAATGTGTAGTACTCGCTTTTGACGCCACGCAAAAATGTCGCTCGGAGACCATTTTCAGCGTTAAATTAAAATTATAAATAATGGAGAGTTGGTAGGTTTTTTTGGAAATTTCCTCCTCTTTCAGAATCTTTTTTTGAAATTTCTTAAATATACCAATAGTTTATGAAATATTGGCAAAAACGAAATGCCATTTTTTTCATCTTCAATTGTTTATAACTTTTGCGATTTTGTATGTACTAATACTCGCTTTTGGCACATTTTTCTAGGCGTTATTCCGGATCCAATGAGCTATCACACATAATTTTAAGAGCAGTATCTCTATTTTAGAGCATTTTCAACTTGTCGAGTAGACAAACATGTTGAAGGCGAGTCACAGACAATTTTTTGAGATTCACCTTTTTTTCGTGGTTCTCTTCCTCCCCATTAAAATATGTTTTTTTCTGAATAAAAACAAATGATTATGATACGACACACTGAATTTGGATTTAGTAAATTTATCGACTTCGAATAATTACAGAATAGCAAACACTTCATCATTATTCAAACATCAAAACTTGAAATATTCGTTCCGCTTCCAGTTTTCCAGAATATTCGTATTTTCATCTTTTGACTTCAGCAGATTTGACACTTGACTTCAGACTTCACACAGGATCACAGCACAGTGATAACAGCACATAGTAAAGAGTTCACACTTTCATAGTCAATAGTCACAGACACAGTGTCGCCCAGGGTTATTATATATAGGTATATACAGGGTTCTTATTATTCTAATAATAAGAACCCTGGGTATATAATACTGACAGGGTTACGGCGAAACCTCCATTTTGATGACGTCTGATGTGTGCCAGAATCGCCAACTTTATAGAACTTATTTTCAAATTTCGAAGAGTAACAAGGATGAACATTCAAGATGAACAAGGATGAATACAATAAAAACCTAAATAATTAGTATATGTTGGCAGCAGTGGCACACTTTCCTCACCTTACGTCTGGTCACCCGAACTCTCCAAAAGCTGTTTTATGCCGTTACCCTGTATATATATATATATATATATATATATATATATATATACTGACAGGGTTACGGCATAAAACAGCTAACCCTGGTGTCGCCATCATATATTTATTAACTACGAAAATTGATAACCGGCCATAAGAGCAATGCAATGAAAGTAAAGTCGGGTTATAACAATCAAAACTTTGACTCAAATATCAACTATTATCTGCTATTTCGTTTTATACTATCATTATTATTCTTTCCGCTTCCAGTTTTCCAGAATACTCGTATTTTAGCTTTTGGCTTCAGCATATTTGACACTTGACTTCAGACTTCACACAGGATCGCAGCATCACAGCACAGTGAGAACAGCACAGAGTACAGAGTTCACACTTTCATAGTAACAGTCACAGACACAGTGTCTCCATCATATATTTATCAACTACGAATATTGATAACCGGCCATAAGAGCAATGCAATGAAAGTGAAGTCGGGTTATATATGTAAAGTGAAGTCGGGTTATATATGTCTTTCCTTGTCATATTGGTAGCGCGTAGTTATGGCAACCGAACATCAACCAATACATGTCACGCCTCCATTTTCGAGCATGCGCATCAATTCAACGTTGCCGATTAGAAAGAGTCCGAGCGATGGTCTTGCTTCATTTGTTTTGGCTTCACATTTGCTATCTTTAAAATCAATATTGGTTCTTATTCTTAATACATATATGGTCACCATTCAAAAATCAATTCGCAATTTGCTCAAAATACTTGCAAAATCCTCACAAATATCTTATTCCTCCGCGATTACTCCACAGCGATGAAATCACTTGCAAATGGAGTAATTACTCTCAAAACAGCAGCACTGAGTGATAACTCACAAATAAAACACACATAAAACTATAAAACCACAGCCATCTCCTTCAAAGTGTGTTATACATGATTAGAGGTCAAGATAATCCGCGTTCAATTTTAAAATATCCGGATTATATCGATCACAAATTTTGACAACAAAAATGTCCGTACGAGGTATTTAGAGGTATGTCACATCGAAAGATCTTGAATAAAGTCCCAAAGTGCAGCAGAACCGCAGTTTTCTTGATCAGAAAAAACCTTGAGACCTGAGGTTTCATCGCACTTTTGAAGATACTGCTGTTACTTGAATTTTTCCTTAACTCTCAGATGCAATTCAGTTTTGGCATAGATTAATTGAAAAAATATCTGAGGAAATTTTGGAAATAGATATGAGTCATACTCGAAAAAAAAAGTCAGATTAGGGAGTAGAAACTGCTATGATATATACAGGATGATCTGAAAAATTATTACCAATGGACGTTTTTTCGAGTATGACAAACCTATTTCCAAATTTTCCTGAGATATTTTTCAAATTAATCTTTGCTAAAAGTGAATTGCATCATCCGAGAGTTTCAGCTGTATCTCCAAAAGTATGAACATTTTTAAGCGAAATGGTAGTAGTGTGCCGTGACCAGAAAAGAGCAAGACAATCTTTTAGTTTGACAAGCAGTGATTTTCATGGTGTTTCTGTCAAAATGGATAATAATACAAATTCAAATGCAGATATTTCAAATTTTTATAGAAACTTGCTTTTATTTCGGAAACCGTACTATTTAGGTTTGGGAACATGATACATCATTTGGAAGGAACTTCAATTGTCTTTTAGTATATTCGATAATATACAGGGTGTAAAAAATATACTTTCCACCATTTTTGTATTTATCGGAAAAATCACAAATTTTGAACGACCCTATATAATGGAAAACGAATTCCCTTAAACATAACTAATGTACAGAACATTGGTAAACTACACCCTGAATGTCAGCATTGTTCGAGTCCAGATACCGCAGTAATAAACATTTAATTGAAGCCATGTTTTGCACGAAAAATAAGGAATCAATGAATTTCACTTCGAACATTCACAAATAATATGTAACATTCTTTCGAAGAAAATTCATATGAATAATTCTCGATGACTTCGCTAAGCTGTCCAGAAACTTTTAAAAATATATTTTTTGCAAGCAAATTAGAACATACTTTGTCTCTTTCAAAGTGAGTTTTTGAAGACGATATTGTCTTAAGATTCAAATACACCACTTCATAGAGTCTTGAAATCAATAACACAACACAAAAAAACTGGAAACGAATACAAAATGGAAATATTTTAAGAAAATAGGCGCGGATCCAGGATTTCGTTCAGGTGGGGGCATTTTTTGTGTGATAACTTATCTTTCAGAGAATTTGTTCTAAAAAATAGAGAAACCAATAGTGCAGTTGCTGTCGAGAAATACAGTTGAATTTGAATAGTGCTCTGACTTTAGAAATATGAAATGAAAACGCATGGGTGTAGACCTTAGAAAAACAATTTTTGAAGTAATGTAGGTAGCTAGATATATTAATATTATTATAATAGTTATTCTCAAATTTCAAACTCTAATCTCTTTGCAAATCTTGCAAGACCGAGGAGGCGGTTTTCTGTCATGAGCAATGGGATACATGCAATGGGCAATGGGATACATGCAACGACGTAACGAACTAAACTCTCTGTCTTGTCTGTCTGTCATAGAAAACAAAATACATAATTTGTGATGGTTAAAAAAAGTGGTTCGGTAGTGCATCAGGGGGGTTGGGCAATTGCACCCCTCCCCCCCCTGTATCCGCGATTATAAGAAAAACTCAAAACAAGTGTATAACCTATATAAGAAAACAGGCAAACAATGTACTTTTGTCTGGTTTGCATTTTCGTCACTCTGGCGCAGGCATCTAATTTTGAATTCCCAATACAATGCTGTATTCGCTGCACGCTGTTGGAAGAAACAAAAAAGGTTTTCATGGGAATATTTGAAAGTGATTTCTGTCAAATTCGACCAATAGTAAATATAGGAATGGAATTCCTGGTAAAATTTGCTCTTGAAGTATAATAGCTCCAATATACAAAATGTTTTTGTTCTTTTCAAGCTGTGTTGTTCGATATGAAGAAATATATTTTATAGTGGTTGTTTCAGGAATATTTAGACATTTATATTTTTTATACCTCATAGAGTTAAGCGTATTTTTTATGTGATATTTCCTTTCAATAGCCCTATCGCTGAAAGTTTGAACATTGCGAAGTTACTATGCATAGATCCATCAGAGAGAGGCACTAGAAGTATGTTTTCAAATGGAATGATAAAGTTGGTATATTCAATCTGTTTCTTAAAAGGGGCACATGCATGTTCCCATGGAAACCACTCATCCATAATTATGATCCGAAGTCAAGACACGATATTTTATATGAAATGAATATCACTAGAAGGCTACAAAATATCTAATCATTTGAAAGCATCTCATATTTCCGATTATATTAGCTATTTTTTGTTGTGATTTAGTGAAGACTGGTTTGGATGCTCTCCAATAAAAAGGTAATAACATATTACAAATACGAACGTGCCATTCCGATACCAATTCTAACGATTCTCCCTCCAAAACATCAAATGAGTAGAGTTTGAAGGATCCACCCCAAAACACAATAAAATATCAATTCTCTTCCACAGGTGCCACTGTCGTACACGAATGAAACGCAGCTGGTATAGCAATTTGACTAATGTCAGCAGTGTCAATAGGCCTTTTCACGACTCGTTACGCGCAAGCGCCATGTGTTTTTTTTTTTGGGAGGTTGAGGAAATTCATTACGGACAGAGTGTGGGACTCCCTGACACAGATTCATCCACTAAAACCTCCACCCTGTAGGCTCGTCAGGCTGTGGCATCCGGCGATACTTGGGCCCTTTGGTCCATTGTATCTTACCTGGTACGATTTTTTCACCATGTCGTTTCCATGGTTCCCGATTAAGTACCGCTTCGAGTTCCCTCCTAGCGACTGCATGTTCTGGGGTGGCTACCTTGCGGCGCTGGAGGTTCATCTGGGCGGACCCTGTCGTTTGTTAAGCATCATGAGGAGCCTCTTTCCGATCTCGGAGAACGCTCGGAATCATACCTCTTCAGTGTCCTGAAAGAAACCGAGAGGGCCAAGAGTTGTCCTCATTTCTATTCGGTGTTTCATCTCGTGGTCATTTGTACCCCCGAGTGAGTGAAGGGGTTGATCCGGCCCTGTGGTGCCCCCTGCACAGGGCTAAGGCTGCTTACTCCGAGATTTCGACCTGTTTCTAGGAGGCTCCGTTCGGCACCGTTTGTTTTAAGACCCCTGCGTCATACATCCGTCGCCACAGCGCTCACAGCTTGGATTTAGGTCTATTTGCCAGAGCCTCGTTAGTCAAGTTGCGGCCGCCCATACCCTAAACGAATATCCACTAACCACGTGAAGGTGAGGATGGACTTTAAGGAGCATCCGTCATGTTAAAAAAACAGGTAATATGAAAATTTCGGACACTTAGTAAATACACGGGTTAATTACCCTTATTATCAGTGCAATTGAATGAAAAATTGATTAATGGTGCTCCATCAGTACATACAACAGTTGCAACATATAATTGTATCCAACTAAGACTATGGTTGAAATTCAGAACTTATAAAAACGTTAGGATAACAATGCCCACACACTAAAGTGTCCGAAAAGTTGAGGCATGCTCACAAAACATTTTCTAGAATGAAAATGCATTTTGAATATACATGTATTAAGTACCAATATTGATAATAAGGACAGCAAATGTGAAGCCAAAACAAATGAAGCATTACCATCGCTCGGACTCTTTCTAAACGACAACGTTGAATTGATGCGCATGCGCGAAAATGGAGGCGTAACATGTATTGGTTGATGTTCGGTTGCCACAACTACGCGTTGCCGATATGACAAAGAAAGACATATATAACCCGACTTCACTTTCATTGCATGGCTCTTATGGTAGTTAATGAATATATAATTTTGAAGTATGAATTGCAAGAAAAACCAGAACTATTATATATATGTATATATATATATATATATATATATATATATATATATATATATATATATATATATATATATATATATATATATATATATATATATATATATATATATATATATGAATGGAAAGAATATCGAGGGGGCTGGTAAACAAAATGGATGAAATTTAATGGACATAGCCCTCAAAGAGAAGTGTTAACCGTAGACACGTGTTTCGGGCTCTCGGCCCTCATCAGTACGGTGAAGAAGTGCAAGGATGAACAACACTTGGTAGAAAACAACAAATAACGGAGTCAACAACAGAAGCCAGCCGCACATTTGTGGTTTCGGTTAGCAGACCCTGCATCCAGGGTAACAACCAACGTCACCACGGAGGCAGCTATAGCTACCTGCGTGACATCCGAATCCAGGATTATAGATATGAATGGAAAGAATATCGAGGGGACTGGTAAACAAAATGGAAGACATTTAATGGACATAGCCCTCAAAGAGAAGTGTTAACCGTAGACACGTGTTTCGGGCTCTCGGTCCTCATCAGTACGGTGAAGAAGTGCAAGGATGAACAACACTTGGTAGAAAACAACAAATCAACGAGTCAACAACAGAAGCCAGCCGCACATTTGTGGTTTCGGTTAGCAGACCCTGCATCCAGGGTAACAACCAACGTCACCACGGAGGCAGCTATAGCTACCTGCGTGACATCCGAGTCCAGGATTATAGATATGAATGGAAAGAATATCGAGGGGACTGGTAAACAAAATGGAAGAAATTTAATGGACATAGCCCTCAAAGAGAAGTGTTAACCGTAGACAATGTGCGGCTGGCTTCTGTTGTTGACTCCGTTGATTTGTTGTTTTCTACCAAGTGTTGTTCATCCTTGCACTTCTTCACCGTACTGATGAGGACCGAGAGCCCGAAACACG
Source organism: Gonioctena quinquepunctata (assembly GCA_018342105.1). Classification (NCBI taxonomy): domain Eukaryota; kingdom Metazoa; phylum Arthropoda; class Insecta; order Coleoptera; family Chrysomelidae; genus Gonioctena; species Gonioctena quinquepunctata. Next base: position 74,633 of record JAFIRS010004053.1, read on the forward strand.
TGTCTACGGTTAACACTTCTCTTTGAGGGCTATGTCCATTAAATTTCTTCCATTTTGTTTACCAGTCCCCTCGATATTCTTTCCATTCATATCTATAATCCTGGACTCGGATGTTACGCAGGTAGCTATAGCTGCCTCCGTGGTGACGTTGGTTGTTACCCTGGATGCAGGGTCTGCTAACCGAAACCACAAATGTGCGGCTGGCTTCTGTTGTTGACTCCGTTGATTTGTTGTTTTCTACCAAGTGTTGTTCATCCTTGCACTTCTTCACCGTACTGATGAGGGCCGAGAGCACGAAACACGTGTCTACGGTTAACACTTCTCTTTGAGGGCTATGTCCATAAATTTCTTCCATTTTGTTTACATCCCCATATTCTTTCCATTCATATCTATAATCCTGGACTCGGATGTCACGCAGGTAGCTATAGCTGCCTCCGTGGTGACGTTGGTTGTTACCCTGGATGCAGGGTCTGCTAACCGAAACCACAAATGTGCGGCTGGCTTCTGTTGTTGACTCCGTTGATTTGTTGTTTTCTACCAAGTGTTGTTCATCCTTGCACTTCTTCACCGTACTGATGAGGGCCGAGAGCCCGAAACACGTGTCTACGGTTAACACTTCTCTTTGAGGGCTATGTCCATTAAATTTCTTCCATTTTATATATATATATATATATATATTCGGTTTCGGGGGGGGTTGCGTATACTTGACTTTTTCAAAACCCCGCTCGCAATTTTTCCCCTTCGAAGCCCAATCTGCGCGAGGAGGTCCCATAACTTGAGAAAATTCACCGCTTCTCGTGCCGTCTTCCGAGCGTCCTCACTGGGACGAGCGTCAATATTCCTATTATGGGAAAAACCTTCCCGTGGGGTAATTTCCATAATAGGCGCCGAGCCCTCAGCCGCTTTCCTCCAGGGATTTCGGTTTCCGGCGACAGACTCCTCGCGACTGCAGAAACTACCCGGCCTAAAACTTCTAAGGAACCATGTATTATGCCAAATAGTTTTTCAAACATTTCAGGCCCATTATCCCCCCCATTCGTCTCGGCCCGTCTCTCCCCTACTTCCGCTTCGCTTTTGGAACGGAAGTCAGGGGAAAACCTTCTACCACCCCTACGTTTCTCCACGTAGGCCTCTTGGTCAAAAGAAAAATTTTGCCCCAATTTGGAAAAGTTTGATTTTTGCGGAGGTTTCATTGGAAACCCATCTTGTCTCCCCGTAATCTCGCCTTATGTGCGAGATGCCGGCTGAAAACTATTTTTTTCGTGAACGACAATCTCTTTTTGAGAATGTCTACCCGACGGGCTATTTCCGAAATCTCGCGGAGTCCAACATTTTTGTGTCAAATCCAGTTTTAATTTGCTAGCCCTGTCGGTCAGCTCGCCAACAGAGTCTAGTTCCGAAACAACTTTTTTCTTTAAATTTTGGAAAAATCCCGAAGTGGGTTTTTCAGTTTTTAAATAATTGAAAAATCCCAAAGAGGGTTTTTCTGACAAATTTTTGGGAAATCTCGAAGGGAGATTTTCCCGAATTTCCACTCTCTGTGGACTCGCCTCTCGCAATCCCATTTCTTTTATATACAATTCATTTCCAGGAAACATACTTTCATATTTTCGCGGAGTATTTAAATTCCTATCTGAATCTAATTTTGGTGTCGAGCTCGAGTTGAATGGCCTTCTGAGCCATTATTGTTTTCAAAAAGAGCTGTACAAATTTGCGATTCATGTCTGTAGCAAGAAAACAGCTTTTGGAAAGCCTGCAAAATCTGACAAATTATTAGACAGATTCGGTGCGAATTCTGTCTATTTGTCTGTAGGCAAGCGACTTTGGCTAGTCGTGCCTACTGGAGTTCTAATAATTGAAAGCCGTGTTTGAAGCTCATCGATTTCTTTCGTGGATTCTTCCATTGCCGCAAATACCGAATGCCACTGAAATTTATATTAGAAAAATTGGTTTTTTCGTCGCCTAACTGAGGTTGAATTTCAGACAGGAATTTTGGGTTTCGCGAGGAATAACGATGTGCAATATTATTCCTATAACTACTGGAAAAAAAATGCCGCAAGACCAGCCTGGGAGGACTGAAGGTAGGATCACGCTTTTTCAAAAACTAGGGTGGATAACGAGCATAGTGAATCGCGCCTAACTAGGAATATTTCACTTCAACTCGTTATCCCAAAACAAGATGCAGGAAGGTATCCTTTTCGATGCAGGATTTGTGGAAAGTAGGAACGCGAATTGTTGTTCCAGGTCCAAAGGGGTGTACTTTGGTCGGGAATTCTCAAGGAATCCCTAATGATGTCTTGACAGGCAAGGATGTTTGAGCCCTATGAATATAGGCTCGTAGCAAATAACCTGCCCCGGGACAAATTAATCTCTAGATTCGTGGGCCCCTTTTATTGACTTGATGCCTGAGAGAGCGAAGAAGGAAAGATGTCTTCTTGCTTCAGTATTTCCCTGGAGTAGCTTCTCAGGACTTGTAGGAAATCGCCGATCTGGAAATTCCTAGATAATAAGATGCGAAGAATATCTTTGAAGAACTCTCTGATGTCCCTCGCATATCAAAATCGCCGATCTGGAAATTCCTAGATGATAAGATGCAAAGAATATCTTTGAAGAACTCTCTGATGTCCCTCATAAACTAAATTGGCCAGGATGAAAAATTCCGTTAAACGTGTAAAGATGTGGAAATCTTCTTTCCTCCCTAAAAAGCCCTTCGCCGTTGTCAGGCGGAAACTAATCCTCTTCTTCTGACACTCCTTCACCTTTTCAGTCAGACCCGAAAAAAAAACGAAGCGAAGAATAAGATTGGTCCTTTTATCTTCAAACGTAAAATCCTCAACGACATCTTCGACAGGGTACGCTGTGGAAACGCTCGGCAGGTTGAGATCCACACTATGTGAATATCAAACCCAGACTGATTCTCTTCAAAATGTATTTTTCGGCATCGAATCCGAAAAAAAACAAAGCTTCTTTGTCCTAATCTGCTCAGCATCGACCGTTGGAAAAATAACGCTGACTATTGAAAAAGACAACTGCACGATATCAATGAACAAACGGCGGCGGCTCCGTCAGAGCGCCGTTGATATTCAAAACAAATCTCCAGACATGGGATTGGAAATGAGCATTTCTAAATCTAAACAAAATCGCGTTTAATTCGTTCGGAAGAGTCTCCTTAGATATGAATATAATTTATACAATATGAACTTTTATCTCCGTTCCGAAATCAAAGCGAGAAATCTCCATTCGGAAAAATTATTGAATTTGAAAAAGTTTACGAAAATTTAGTCGCAAAAAAAACATTAAAATTCCTAGTAGGATTTGACCCAGTGCCGGGGACTGTAGTGTCTGTGGAAAAAGAGTACTACACTTGTAGGGATCTTAAGTTTAAAAGCCAAATAACTAATTCACTTATCTTATAATCACTTTGAGGTTTTACCTAGAGTCGGGGTCTGTCGTGATTATGACCTAGGATAACACAGGTAGAGATTATAAGCATAATCATTAAGCCGAATTTATTTGAATCCAATCCCCTTTCGAATTTTTGCGAAATTTTTCCATTCGAAGAAACCTAACATTCTAACAAATGTAATATTCAATCAAAGCAAATTCTGCATAAATTGGAACATTTTTTCAACAAAAAGTTACGGTTTTCATTTATCTTTCTAATGTATGGAATTTTTCAACGTGCAAGTGCATATAACAAAGTTTTTCACTTGGTCAAAATTAGTAGACACAAATTTTGTCCCAAATGAAAGTAAGCTATGTACAGCATTTTTCATGTGCCTAGAGCTGCGTAAAAGTTAGAAATGAAGTTTTATCGTGTAAAAAGGCGATTTTCGTAACAGTATATATATATATATATATATATATATATATATATATATAAATATAACAAATTGATTATTGGGGTATGCAGCAAAAGAAAAAGTGTACTTTTTAAAGTTTGTCCAAGCTTTCGGAATGTTTTATTTCCATCTTCAGGGATAATCTTTGTTGAGATTAGTTTCTATGTTGTTTATGAATGTTCTTCATGTAAAGTACGGTGAAATATAAGTTAAGAATTTGAAGTTGGCAACACATGTTTTAAATCGTCAACTAATTATACACATTAAAATTCATTGAAACGTTACTAATTAAAATATTAAAAATATAAATTCTGAAACATGTGTGTCTTGAAAAAGTACAATAGGTTATATATATACCGGGTGTCCCAGTATACCTGTTCCAATGGATTATCTCAGCCATTTCAAAAGATAAAAAATTTGAAATTTCATGATCTCCAATTCCGGTTTGACCGGAAGTGACTCTGACTTTTTTATTTCTAACAGCACCCTGTATATTTTTTATTTCTACTCAAAATTATCTTTCCAACAATGTATCACATTTTACATTTGATTTGATGGAGAAAACGTCAATTGAAATTTCAAATTGAAAAAACTGCAGTAGGCTATGATATTTTGTGTAATCTTGATTTTGACAATAATAATTGATAATTCATGAACAATTCTGCATTCGAGATGATGAAGAGAACGTCAAATTTCAATTTATTAGAATTGTAGTAGAACCGGAAGAATTAATAATTCTTAAATGAAAACCTTAGTGTGCCATGGAAACATTTGAATACATTTGTTTATAATTTTGACAGTTAATAATTCTCAATAGTTGTGTGCGTGTCAGAGAAACCAACATTCAAGAATGAATAACCGTGAAAATGATGATAACTTCACTAATCAAGACAAATTGGATATGATACTGATTTATGGAAAATGCGAAAATAATCGTCGGGCTGCCCTACGTGCATACAGAGAGAAATACCCTGATAGGCGAATGCCAAGCGCTATGTATTTCACACGCTTGGCTTCGAAATTGGCAACAAGTGGATCATTTCATAGAAAGCGTACTGTATTTAAAAGAAAAAGTGCTACGGACTAAGATTACACAAAATATCATAGCCTACTGCAATTCTTTCAATTTGAAATTTCAATTGACGTTTTCTCCATCAAATCGAAAGTAAAATACAAAGTGTGATACATCGTTGGAAAGATAATGTTGAGAAGAAATAAAAAATTGCAAAAAATATACAGGGTGCTATTTGAAATAAAAAAGTCAGAGTCACTTCCGGTCAAACCGGAAGTGACTTTCAATTTTTGTTTTTCTCAGTTGAAGGTTCCTTGAACGAATTGAAGATCATGGAATTTTAAAATTTTTATCTTTCGAAATGGCTGGGATAATCCATTGGAACAGGTATACTGGGACACCAATTATATATATATATATATTGGTTTGGGCAGTTCTTGAATCCTGTTTGATATGTTAGTTACATCTTTCTTAGGTTTTTGGATTCTTGAAAAATTAGGTCGTTTTTTTTTAAATTTATATATTTTGAACAAGACGTTTCGCTCCTTGTTGGGAGCTTTTTCAATTTTTTTAATTATATAATTACTTTGATTGTTTGGTAATCTGCAAGGGAATAATTGTTAATATGATATTTAATTAATCATAACCTGTAAGTACGTACCATGCCAAACATTTTATTAAAACAATACATTTTCTACCGTCTAATGATTGTGTGGTAGTGTTTTGGTTCTTTTGTATCGGCAGTGGTGTTTATAAATGACTTGGTTAATTTTTCCTGTGGTTTTGTTATTTATTTTTGCGTCCTTTGAATTATACATCCATCAAAGGACGCAAAAATAAATAACAAAACCACAGGAAAAATGAACCAAGTCATTTATAAACACCACTGCCATACAAGAACAAACTACCACACAATCATATAGACGTAGAAAATGTATTGTTTAATAAAATGTTTGCATTATACTACAGGTTTTAATAATTAAATATCATATTAACAATTATTCCTGCAGATACAAACAATCAATATAATTATAATTAAAAAAATTGAAAAGCTCCCAACAAAGCAACATCTTGTTCAAAATATATAATTAAAAAAACGACCTAATTCAAGAATCAAAACAAGAAGATGTACTATATATATATATATATATATATATATATATATATATATATATACATATTGTTATGTTAGGAAGGACCAGTAATATATTTTAAAGGTCAAAAAGAAATAATTTCTTAAAATATCCACAAAAATAATAAATATTTATTAGTTAGTAGTTCATGAGATGTTTTTACATTTTTTTGAGATTATATTTCCTTTATGAAGCCTCTGTATAACGTTGATAGGTAAATATATGCAAATACTATAATGCAATCATTTTCCTGCATTTTCAAAAATGATTACAACACATGATTGTTTGAAATACAACAAAAAGTCTAGATTTACAAAATTATTTTGGATTAAATGTGATCTACAAAATTATAAGGTTGAAACATACAGTATATGAAATTGCATCTAACTAAAATAGCCAATGGGAGAACAAGAAACTTCTTGATGACAATAGCCAATCAGGGAACAGAGATGGTTAGATAAAAGATTTGAAATTGTGGAAAAGTAAGAACACAGAAACGTCAAAGATAATTATGATCAAATATTGTATTTAGTTGATGAGAAATGTAAAATATGTTAGTTGATAAGTTTCCTCAAATAACACCAAATTAGTGAAAGTGCGACAAAACAGAAATGGTATCCAGGTGAAGAAAAAACAAAGCGAGGAGAGGATTAAAAACATTTTTAGAAAAGAAGCCACGTACAAAATTTGAGAGAAAAGAAATTGAAGATTTTTACTAATGATAAGGTAGTTTTTCCAACAATAACAAACCAATTCAACCACTGGATCATTTCGACACAAAATAAATAAGGATAAAAGAAGATTACCTTTTTTGTCCTCCACATAGGTGCGTTCGATTATTAACTCCATCGAGTATAATTTACTAAATAGCGTTCGAAAATCGTAAAGTTGTGTATATTTTACTATAAGACTGTCGTTCGAAAAGACCCGAGTATTCGCTACCGAGTTACTCTCGTAACTCTACAAAATAGCTGGGTTTATTTAACTCCACAAAATTGACACAACTCTGGGGGACGGAAAACCTCTTTATGCTGTGTCTCACACTCTCACAGCCAACCCAAGATTGAGATTATTTATGTGAAAGTGTTCAATACTGTTCACTGATAATAGTTGTAATCTTGGAGATACATATGGTCTGCCAAGTTCATACTGTCCCACTCGAATTCTTAACCTAGGACCTATTTTTAATAAAGCTGCTTCGAAAGCATCACATGACATTCGAATCTACCATTGTCATCCCCTACTATAAATACTAACATTTAATTTACAATTGGCGAACAAGATTCTAGAAAAGTTATCTGCTATTGTCAACAATATTTTCCTCCGGTTTTCATCAACTTTCACTGTTCTCATTTTTCGTTTTTTTTAACAATATTTCCGATGTCAGAACCTTCTGTCACTCGGACCTTGTAAACAACTCCAAATAAATTCCGCACCGTTCGAATATTACATGAATAGTACTCAACTCCAGAGTAAATTTAAGAAACCTTCAAAAACTTTACTCTACTCTAGGAGTCAATAATCGAACGCACCTCATGAAAACTTGTCCAAGCTGATTTTGGGCATTGTGGATGGTTCCCATAGACAAATTAAAAATATATTTTAAGTTTTTCTATGATGATTCCTTTGCAATGGAGAGTTCCTGAGAGGAGTGGATGAAACAGGAATTCAGATTATGGCCAGGTAATGCATCAGCGACATTCCAGCTCCAGGTATAAACTCTTTTAGTGCACATCACAAACTGAATCACTTCACAAAGTAACTCGTATATCTCAAGCACTTTATATAATTTGGTATTGAACTATAAAATAATTCTTCCAACTCAAAAGAAAAAAGTGAGGTTATATTTACAATATCCATCACTGTTTTTCATTATTTTATGAAAATTTGTCAATTGCTCATAGTTATAAGTTATCTATCGCAGGCCAGGTTAATATAAGTTTTCCTGAATAAAGGAAATAATTGTTTTTGATAATTTCTGGTTTACTTTCCACAATGATATGCTAATATCTCACCGATAAACACTGAACTGAAATAGTTCGAACCATAGAGAAACTAAAAATAAAGAGAGTTGTCAAACCTGCAGTAAAAGTTGGCACCACGTTTAGACAGTGGCGACATATCTCGCAACTGGCCGAACTAAATACAGTTGGTAATACCGATTGAAATAAGGCGGGTTTTTCAAATGTGTTACTTTTATGTGATTGATATGATATATATTTTATAAGTGATCGATTTGTCATTCTTGTATTCCATATGAATGGTTGTATCATATGAAATACAGGAATGGCAAATCGATCACTAATAAAATATATACAGTAATCGATTCGTAGAATCTGTTAGTTCGTTCGTGGTTAAAATAAAGTTTCAAAGTAAATCTTTATTTAATGATATCAAGAACAAAATTAAAGATCTTATAAAACAAGAATAATAACTATAAAAACACATTTTATTTTATCTAGGACAAGGTACAACTACAGACAAAACAATAATAAAACTACAGACAAATCAAAATTAAAAATTCATTAAAATCAACCAAAATAAAAACAAATTACATTTACAACAAACCTTCAATAATTTTGTTCATTTATTAGCACAAAGGAGAACGAGTAGAATGCTCCAGTTTGATGATAATCTTCGTACTTCCTCAAATGGTGATAGGAAATGGAAACTGATAGACGGAAATATATCAGTTTGTGAAAAAAATTCTGCAACTGATGGATGGAAATAAGTATCAGTTTGTGAAAAGCAGCTTATATTTTACCTTGTGAAAGAATATTTCGAGGAATTTCAGCGTCAACTCGAATAACAAAACATTCCATTTTCGACGTTGGGTTCATAATTCAAGTCCATAGTATAATTTCTATAATTAATTTTTCGATGACAAGTAGAATTATTCTGAAATTATTACGTGGTTTGTCATCTTCTGACAAATGTCGAAATTGGAAAATTATCATGTCAGTCGTCTGTTGATTGCGGGCAGCGCCTCCATGCGCGACTGGCCGTACCAAAAACTTGGTGGTCGAGATCGCCAATGTTTCAAACAGTCTCTTTATTTTTAATTTGTCTATGGTTCGAACGACATCAAGACAGGCAGTGGCTCTGTTGCCAGTACCGACTCCTGAGGCGAAGGCGTTTCAACTGAGTTTGGTCGTGGTAAGAAAAGGAATTACAAAGAATAATAAAAATTTCACATATATTCACTAAAATTGTTATGGTATTGGGTGGAAGAAAGCAGATAACAAAATGTTAAAAGTTCGAAAATTCTGTATATGAAATTGGATCTGAACACAATAGCCAATGAGATGCCAGGAAAGATCTTGATGCAAAATTAGGAATTTTGAAAATATGAAAAGCAGAAACGTCAAAAGAATGATTTTTACATGTCTTGTATATAGTATGTAAGGTAGTTAGAAATGTTTCGTAAATAAAAACTGTCAAAAAGGTGAAAATAATGAAAAGTGCAACAAAAAGGTGCGTGAAAATCGAAAATTCGAGAAGGAAACAAAGGATGTTGGTATCAAGGGAGAAAAATCAACAAGCTAAGCGAGAGAGAACAGAAAAATAATTTTGGAAGAACCGAATGAAGAAAATTGAAATTTAAAAAAAATCAATCAATATGTATTAGAAAAACAGTTATTTGACAAGACAATATGGGAAATACTATAAAGAACAATAGCAGTAAAAGATCCCAGATGCAGAGTTAATCTTACCTTTTTTCATTGGAGATTTACCAGTACGAGGCGAAGTCACAGTGACAAAGGGGCTGCAGTTTCCAAGAACGGGAGAAATCCGAAACACTGAACATTCTCGTTACAAAAGTACAGGTATTTTTGAAACCATAAAAAGTTACTGCAGTGCAATTAAATTAAAACTTTTAAAGAACCCTTTTGATCGAACTTTTCATGAATTACTATTGATCACATAACCTATAAAACTAGGTTAAATTTCACTTTCAGTATCACATAACTGCACATTTCCTGTATATATTTGCTATAAAGCATTAATCAGGTTATTTATCGCAGAATAGGTAGTAGTAAATTTTTTCTGAATAAAGGAAATGATTATTTTGAAGAATTTTTGCTTTATTTTCAATGATTGAGCAATAAAAGTTGCCTTTTTCTGTAATTGACTTCAAGAACGACCAGAGGGCTCCACAGTAGAACCGACTTCTGAGATTCCATAGGCGTACCGATTGAGTTAGCTGAGGTGAAGGAAATAAGGTAATAGAGTAGATGGAAAGAAGGTAAAACGCATAGCCGGAGATATTAAATATTTATATGGGTATTCATTTGTCAATATATATTAAATTAAATTCAAAAGGGAACTAGTTTAAATATTTTAAAAATAGAAAAAAAAAACAGTGAAAAAAAAAGATATATATTTTTGTTATGATGTCTGGTTGTGGAAAGTAAATAAACAAATATGGAATAAAATAAAAACGAACCGCAATCAACGCATCATAACAATATATATATATATTAATATATATACCGGGTGTCCCAGTATACCTGTTCCAATGGATTATCTCAGCCATTTCGAAAGATAAAAATTTGAAAATTTCATGATTTCCAATTCGTTCAAGGAACCTTCAACTGAGAAAAACAAAAATTGACTGACTTTTTTATTTCAAATAGCACCCTGTATATTTTTGCAAGTTTTTATTTCTACTCAAAATTATATTTCCAACGATGTATCACACTTTGTATTTTACATTTGATTTGATAGAGAAAATGTCAATTGAAATTTCAAATTGAAAGAATTGCAGTAGGCTAGAATTTTGTGAATCTTGATTTTGATTAATAAAATTAATTAAAATTTTATTGTAGTAGAACTGGAAGAATTAATAATTCTTGAATGAAAACCTTAGTGTGCCATGGAAACATTTTAATACATTTCTTTATAACTTTGACAGTTAATAATTCTCAATAGTTGTGTGCGTGTCAGAGAAACCAACATTCAAGAATGAATAACCGTGAAAATGATGATAACTTCACTAATCAAGAGAAATTGGATATGATACTGATTTATGGAAAATGCGAAAATAATCGTCGGGCTGCCCTACGTGCATACAGAGAGAAATACCCTGATAGACGAATGCCAAGCGGTATGTATTTCACATGCTTGGCTTCGAATTTGGCAACAAGTGGATCATTTCATAGAAAGCGTATTGTCTTTAAAAGAAAAAATGCTACGGATGAAGATTACACAAAATATCATAGCCTACTGCAATTCTTTCAATTTGAAATATCAATTGACGTTTTCTCCATCAAATCAAATGTGAAATACAAAGTGTGATACATCGTTGGAAAGATCATTTTGAGTAGAAATAAAAAATTACAAAAAATATACAGGGTGCTATTTGAAATAATAAAGTCAAAGTCACTTCCGGTCAAACCAGAAGTGACTTTCAATTTTTGTTTTTCTCAGTTAAAGGTTCCTTGAACGAATTGAATATCATGAAATTTTCAAATTTTTATCTTTCGAAATGGCAGAGATAATCCATTGGAACAGGTATACTGGGACACCCGGTATATATATATATATATATATATATATATATATATATATATATAGATGAAGATAAATTTGTTATGAATCCAAGAGAGCATCACCATCCGCCAACAGCTGTTTCATGGTTTCCCAATCATCAGGACGGCTTGTGGTCTCTCTCAAATTCGTATCAAACATCTCGTTCATCTATCTTCGTTTATATGTTGTATAAATATTTTTATTATCATATTTCAATTGTTACTGAAACATCATATTTAAAGGGTTTGGGGGAAGTTATTCATGTGAAGGTCAAATCGAGTTTGAATTGAGGAGTACCTTTAAATTTGAAAATCTCGACAAAATTTTGGAAGTTGAGAAAATATTTTTTAACAAAAAATAATTTTTGAGGACCAATCTGATGCAAAGAAAAAATAAAATAAAATCATGCGTGTTCCCCATTCACACCGTGGAACTCTTTATTTATTACAAGTGTTCAACACAAACTGGTGAGCCCAAGCACAGAACACCCTAACTACACAGAAGCGTAAGTCTTCCTTCCCGCCCAAACTTTATTTAAGAGCGCTTGTGCTATGCTAAGTGGCACGTCAAATTCAAACTTTCCGCTGGTTTTTATTCGTATTTGCATTTGAAGTGTCCATTTTGATTTCTCTATTCGCAAGTGATTGTTAATAAATGTATTACAACTGAGAAGGAAACCCAGAATATGTTTTCAAATCGAATCGATAACCAAACTGGAAAGTATGCTGAAACTAGGTGCGCCTAGAATTCATTTATTTTAAATTTGCCACTTGAAATTCACCAATGCAAAGTATGCTTACATACATTATTCATACGGACTTGCTGACTGAAATGCATATGAGGCTAGACGTTTGTATCAGGAGCGTTATTCAAACCGCACAACTCCTACTTCAAAACAGTCTTCAAAAATGCACGCTTAAGAGAAACATGAAGTTTTGAGAAGGCTAGTCATCTGTCGGGTGCACATCGGACGGTAAGAACCCCGGAAACCGAGGAAGCAGTTCTTAATATGGTAGGAGAACACCCGGAAACAAGCTCCAGGAAAATAGCGCTGACGTTAAACATTTCTCATGTTCTGGTATGGAAAATTTTAATTGATAATTTGTTATATCCCTACCATATTCAAAGATTGGTTGAATAGGTCGGGGAGGGCCTTAACCATGACCCCCTAGGTCACCAGCCCTTAACAATTTGGATTTTTTCCTGTGGGGACATCTAAAATCCTTAATTTACCAGATACCTATCCAAAATGAAGAAGAATGAAGTAATCGAATAATTAACTCTTGTAGAACGATTCAAAATACTTCATGAATTTTCCAAAAAGTGCGCGAATCAATGAGAAGATTTGATGCGTGCATACAGGCAGGAGGTGGACATTTCGAACATTTATTGTGATTTTGATTTATATCTAGTGTTCCGTTGTTTAAAAATTTGCGTTTAAAATGTTTCTATGTAGAATTAAAAAAAAAAGTTTTCAAAATTGTTTCACTTTTTGACGAACACATACCTTTTTCACGTAGAAATGAAAGATCAAATTTGAATTTTTCATATTAAAAAATCCCCAAATACCAATTTTTGTCCAAATATCGACATTATTTTAAAAATTATTTACGTAAAAACAAAATAAAAATAAATTTTCAACACCTTGTATATAAAAAATGAAGGCCTTGCGGACCCATGCTTATATGAACTTTTCACCTTATAAATAACTGGGGAATCATCCTGTAAAATATCGGACACTTATTACACAACACCCTGTATATTATATATATATATATATATTTTCTTATTCTATGTCTTGCTATGGAATTTCTATCATAAGACTTCGAAGGAATGAAACCTTTTGTGGGGACGACTCTGTGTTACAGAATGTTATTATAATTTTTTGAGAAAACGACACTTGGTTCTGGGTATTTAAAAATAAAGATGAGGATTTAAAACTCCTGAGTATGAGGGACAATAAGCATAAAACGAAAAAACTTTATGTGATACCCAGCAAACATAGAAAGTCGTCAAAATTGTCGTCAATGATGGATGCATGACATTTAACGGCAAATGGATGAAAGGCCTTCATTGTTCTTATGAATTACCTTCGAACAGTAATATTCTAATGCCCATCAATGGGCCTCCTTATATATATCTCCCAATCGAAATTCTACTGCAGCTCATCAATGGCCCATTGTATGTTAATGTTACAGACCTCATAAAAGAAGTAGATATAACATGGCCGCTCTTCCAATGATTACAAAATAGTCCCTTTGCCATAGCTGACATGAGACTCCACTTCAAGTTGGTGCACCTGATTTTTAGTTGTCTGTACCTTTCTAATAAAAGGAATAAAACGAGATAAGAGATGTATTCACGATTTGACATAAAACGGTGTCAAGACTTGATTGCCTTTCAGAGTTCATGGCAGGTTTTCCATTTTTCATTGATGTGCGAGTTTATTCTTTAGAAGCACTAAACTTCTAGATATTCACAATGTATCGTATTCAGGCTTATATATTGACGAGTCTCAAAAAGCAAAATGAATGATGGGCCAAAATTAAAGAGAGACCAACTCTGATATGGAAGCCTAATGGCGGCGCCCTATAGGGTTCCATTTTGATTTTCACAAGTGGAAACTTGACAAAGCTATAGTATAGAGAAACACGTGCCGTTGGTTTTGTAAACCAATTTTGTGAAAATCATAGTGAAGTGTTTTTAGTTTACTTTAATTATGGATTTTCATCAAGTATCAGCTGCGTCTATTCAAAATTATGTTCCATAGTTATCATAGCGGTTGGATCCACAAATCAATAATCATCAAATAAGGCAATTTCGTCAAATTCATTGAATTCAAGTAGTGAATTTTTAAATAATCAAACTCTGGAAGAATGACAATAAATAATATATTTGTACACATTCACAAAAAATTACAAATATTTGAAGTTTTTTATTATTATTGCTGCTATTACACCTTTGAGAGTTTTTTCAGGTTGAGTTCTGTTGATTTCAAATTTGGGTTGATGTGTAGAGCTTTTTTATACATTTCTCGAGCCTTTCCTGTTTTTCCCCAGCGATGGTACAAAACTCCTGAAAATTAAAAATACACAATGTAATTATTTATACAATTCCAGCCAATAAGTACAAATCGTTTAGAAAAGTTTTTTATTTTTAATTTACATAAAATTATATTCCTGGTAGAAATATCTGCGCCCCTTCAAACAAAAATCGGATGGTACACGAATTATTTTGATCATGAGATTCTCTTGAAAACAGGATTTTGATGGATGAACTCAGAAGCAGGAGTATATCAAAAAAAGCACCTGGCTGTGACAGGATCTCTAATTTTATTATCAGAAAAATTCCGCAGTCATTGTTAAATATTATAAATAATTCTCTGAAATTAAAAAGGTCCCTCGAAGATGAAAGCATGCCACTCTTGTCATAGTTCCGAGAGCTAGTTAAAATTCCACTTTTCTAGAGAACCATTGACCAATCAGTCTGCTTTGCAGTTGAGCAGAGTCGAAGTAGTTCTCCATAGGCTCGACGAAGAAGTAGAGAACAGAAATGTCTTGGCGCAATGAACAATTCGGATTCATGAGGGCCCATTTTACAGAATTTCATTCAAGCCCTGAGACTGGTGGAAGACATTTTGAAAGCCTTTGACAGGGTTTGGCATGAAGGTCTTTTACACAAACTCCGTAAGTTCCACCTGGCTTCAGACTTGGTAAAATGAATAAGATTATTCCTTCTTGGCAGAATATTTCAAGTTGAACAGTCTCTCTCAAACATGACAGAGATTCCAGGTGGTGTCGCTCAAGGAGCAATATTGTCTCCTATGCTATATACACTAGAGCAATCATGTGAAGAATTCCTCATATGCTGATGATACAGCTTTGTTGACCACCTCAATGGACAAATGTTTTTTTTTTTCAGGATGCAATAAATGATCTTCAGTCGTGGGAATTGAGATGGAAAATGAAGGTAAATCCTGACAAGACTCATTTTTCCAGGAAATGACATTTCAAGTTCTCAATTGTGAACAAAGTGAAGTTTTGGAAAAATATGGTCATGTCCCTTATTTTATATTCGTCAGCTGTTTGGGGACAAGCAGCAAAAAGTCATATCAAAACCTTGAAATGAGTCTAGATGAAAGCTTTTATGATGAACACTCTGTGGTTAAGGAAGCTGTGGATTTTGCCATAGACGACCCCTCCCTCTTATAGTGGTTAAATTTCTCCATCACTACACCCATTGATCCGCTATGCGGTCGCAGTGGAGAGTCGGTCAATCGCCCACTTATCTTGAAACTAATCCAATCTAACCATCACTACCTGAGTGTAGTTTAGGAAAATTCAACGTATGGGTGGATTGCGGGTTGACCTTGATACTGTCAAATTTGTTTTGTTGAAATCCAGTTTTTATGGGTTATATCTATTCTTGATGTATTAAAATATCTACCTTTCTTAATATAATAGTTTGACAATATTTCCGTCTGAAAATTACCATAAAAACCATATATTAAGGTCAATACCCCAAAAGAATTTATGTTGGTTCGGAGTTTGTACAATTAATCGGTATCTCAATAATTCTGCAAAATACTCAGGGATTATGTCGTTAATCAAGAATGGAGAGAACATTTAGACAGAGGTATCAAAAACTTGTGTCAATCTTAGAAAGGTATTTTTAAATTATTCACATATCCACACATTCATTGGAATCTTAATACCATCTAACTTTATCAGACATATATGTTGCAAAATAAGGAATGCACTCTTCTTTTTAAGATGCATTTTGTTTTTTTCTCAAATTACCATGCTGCAATTACAACAGCGAACTTTGCATAGTTCTTACTCTCACTAATTATAAATAGAACTATTTAATTTATGAGCCATCACGATGATCTTATTGATACATTCATCAACCGAACAATTTTTCACCTAAGTGATGGACAGAGTAGTCCTACTTTAAGACTTAAACCGCAATCTTGAAATGCGTTGTTGAGCTTTTCTCAAGTTTCCTTGGCTGAAGAAGCTTATTGAATGTCTCGTGTGTTTTGTATACAAAAGTATGCTATTAGGATCATTGCTAAGTTGGGCTATAGAGATACTTGTAGACAAACTTTTCAGAATTTGAAAATTTTAACCTTAACAGGAGTATACATAATGGAAGCTTGCACATATATCTACCGAAATAGAAATACATTAGCTGCTAACAGAGCCTATCATAATCATTCTACCCGTAATGCCCACTTATTATTACCTAGTCAACATCGCACTGCTCTTTACCAAAGAAGTTTTGACTCTTCAATAAACTTTCCGATAACATGAGAAACTCTGAAAATGTTCATATCTTTAAATCAAGACTGAAGCAACTTCTTCTGTCAAAGAACTGCTACAGTATAGATGAGTTTTATCTGTAATCCAATACTATATGTGTATATAGGAAGGAATTATTTATTATTATATTTATGTGGTATACATCTGTTTATGTTTATATATATATATATTTTTCAACCATTTTCGATTTTACAACTATGTGACATTATCTATCTTGGTATAGTTTTATTTTTTTTCAATATTGTACATTGACGTTTTCTTCTTTTTCATTTGTACTCCTGCCCCTGTGGTTGTACAGATCAATCTGAGTAAATAAAGAGATTATTATTATTATTATAATTAATTATCTTTGATTTCACGCTAGTATTCTTTTTCTATGTTTTTGGTACCTAGTTCCATATGTATAATTTTTCACGTGCAATTAGTTTCTCCATCAGTTATGTCATTGCTGTTCGACAGTTTTCTATCACTTTTCATTGAAATCAGCACAGTATAATATCGTATCTGTACTCATAATTTGAAAATAAAATATTGTAACGAACCTAGGCCGGACCTGTCGCCTCGCGCGTTGCCGTCGACAGCGATGAGGTCATCCCCGGAGATGTTCGAGAACAGTCCAGTCGCTCTGCCGTGGAGAGCAACGGTCGATATTGGAAACGATTGGAACATGCTGGTCGCCAACTGCCGGAATTCGAAAGATCGGGAATTCTGTGACGGAGATAAATAGGTAGCCCTCAAGATGGCACGGACAGTCTGAACGAGCCCATACGATCGAGCTATACAGTGGCGTAGTAATATAAATTAAGTTGTAGATTTAAGTGTGAAATAAATTATTAAAACCAAGTTAAGTTTATTTACGTTACAATTGGTGTCAGAAGTGGGATTTTGAACATAAACAAGTGATCTTGGAGTGGATAGTCAGAAAAATAAATTGATAGACCTTTTTGTACGCCCAAAATAGACAGTGGCCCGGTTTTCGCGAAGTGGACAATTGTGCGTGGGAATATAAACTGATACACTGTTCGCGTGAAACAGAAAATAGACAGTGGCCCGGTTTTCGCGAAGTGGACAATTGTGCGTGGGAATATAAACTGATACACTCTTCGCGTGAAACAGACAATAGACTGTTGGCCCGTGGAAAAGAATTCGCGAAGTGAATTTTTAACAAACTGATAAACTTTTTCGTGTGAAACAGACTGATACCTCGTCAAAGACAAAATGTGTTCAAGGAAAGTGCGCCTTGCGGACTTGAAGGTAGCGGAATTGAAACAGGAATTGGAGGAAAGGGAACTGGAAACAACGGGAAAGCAGTACCAGGAAAGACTTGCAGAAGGACTTATACAAGAAGGTGAGGACCCCGAAACATTTTTATTCGAAGTTCCAGGAGGTGATTTGAGTCCGATAATAGAAAAACTTGAAGAAAATTCAAGAAGTCTGGAAGAAAATGCTAGAAATCTGGAAGAGAAGCTTCTAGAAAATTCAAGAAGCCTGGAAGAAAATTCTAGAAATCTGGAAGAGAAGCTTCTAGAAAATTCAAGAAGTCTGGAAGAAAATGCTAGAAATCTGGAAGAGAAGCTTGAAGAAAATTCTAGAAATCTGGAAGAGAAGCTTCAAGAAAATTCAAGAAGCCTGGAAGAAAATGCTAGAAATCTGGAAGAGAAGCTTGAAGAAAATTCTAGAAATCTGGAAGAGAAGCTTCTAGAAAATTCAAGAAGCCTGGAACAGAAGTTCCTGGAAAACACAGAAGGCCTAAAAAAAGAATTGTGTGGTGT
Organism: Gonioctena quinquepunctata; assembly: GCA_018342105.1. Taxonomy (NCBI): domain Eukaryota; kingdom Metazoa; phylum Arthropoda; class Insecta; order Coleoptera; family Chrysomelidae; genus Gonioctena; species Gonioctena quinquepunctata. The sequence continues at coordinate 93,248 of JAFIRS010004053.1, forward strand.
GGCTAATTTTCTAGAAGAAAGAATGGGAACCGTTGAGACAGAGATAGATAAAATTAGGGAACAAATGAACAAGGAGGTAGATAAAATCAAAGATGGGGTCGAGGCAGAAATGGACAAAATAAAGGAAACGATCAGTAAGCTGGAAAAACGAATTAATAGTGCGCCCTCCACAGAGATGGTTAACGAAAAAGAAATGCTGGACTTGAATTTGAACTTGGATAAAGTTCAAGAGGGTATAAAAGATGTCAAGGTCATTTCAGAAATAGGGAAGCTTTCCATGAAGCCGCCTCAGTTCGACGGAAAAACTCCATGGGCAAATTACCGCCGGCAGTTTGAAGCAGCGGCCAAAGCAAACGGATGGAATGCAGGGGAAAGAGCTGTAGCACTGACACTTGCATTACGTGGAGAAGCGACAAATATTCTACAAACTCTCACCGCCCAAGAACAGGAGGACTATGATCAGCTGATTAAACATCTAGAATTACGATATGACCACGCCCATTTGGAACACGTATACCACTCCCAGCTGAAAAATCGCTGCCAAAAATCGGGCGAATCCTTACAAGAATTCGAAACTGACAATGCACGCTTGGTTCGTCTCGCATATCCAGCCACACCAGAAAATGTAATGGAGCGATTAGCGGTTCAGGCATTCTTGGATGGACTCCGTGACCAAGAAACCAGACAAGCGTTGATATTAGCTCGTCCAACACATCTCGTAGACGCACTGGCACGCGCTTTGGAATTCGAAGCAGCAAAACAATGCTGCAAAAGCCAAAGTAAAGTTCAAACGATTGAGGAAGACTCACAGGAGCCTGTTAACTTGGAAGCTGCCATAAGAAAAGTGATGAAGGAAGTGTTGCCTGAGAAAAGACAGATAAGATGCCGGAATTGGAAAATTGGACATGTGCGTAGCAATGTCCAACATTCATCGACTCCGATGCAGGAAAACTAAAAAGGTCGACGAGAAGGCAATCGTCGGCATGTGTCCGGCAAGCCCCGGTTAACAACGCATATGTCGCTATCCTTCAACGACAGAACAAAGGTGTCTTCGTAGACGGTCTCATCAATAACAAGCCCTGCACCATGCTGCTAGAGAAAGGTGCGACTAGGACAATTCACGGGCCTTCCTTTGCCAGAACACCGGAACGGATTGTAACGACAACTTGAGAGCTGACGCACAGAAACAGGGGAGCCAGCTACTGTATAAGGCGAGCTACCGATTGAAATAATTTTGGGCAGCACTAAAGTGAAACATCAGGCACTTGTAGCGGACATCGAAGACGATGCAATCATCGGAATGGACATCATGAATTCCAGAGGGTTTGAATTGGATTTCAAAGACGGCGTCCTACGTGTCAACGGAGAAGAGCTGGTGCTTCATGGGAGAAGTGAGGGGTTGATCCGTGTGTTGTTGGCTGAAGATGTAAGCGTACCTGAGAGGGCTGAAACCATTCTGGAGGCTCGCCTGGACGGGAGTACGAGCAGTGGAAACGTGGTGATGTTCGAGCCCAAACTTCATGATGAGAAACTTGGACGAGGGATTGCACTAGGAAGACCTTGTTACGGCTGACAAATTTGTGCCCGTAAGGGTCATGAATGTCAATTATTTTCCAGTGACCTTGAAGAAAGGAACAATATTGGGGCACTGCTCGTCAGTTTCCTCAGTGATCCGGAGGTACGAGGTACGATTAGCCAACCCAACAACTTGCCCACAGAACTAGAAAAATTAGTTGCCATCTCTTCCAAAGATATAAAACCAGCTCAACAGCCCAAACTAAGAGATTTAGTTAAGAAGTACCAAGACATCTTCGATACCGGACAAGGAAAAGGGGGTCGAACTAATGTGGTCCAGCACAAGATTGATACTGGGGGTGCCCGACCGATCCGGCAATCAGCAAGAAGACTTCCTCTTGCCAAGAAGGAAGAGGCTGACAAAATAGTCAGCGATATGGGAAAAAAGGAGTTATCGAACCATCTGACAGTCCCTGGTCCCCTCCAGTCGTACTGGTGATGAAAAAGGATGGATCGACACGCTTTTGTGTAGACTATCGCCAACTTAATAATGTCACGAAGAAGGACAGTTACCCTCTCCCGAGAATAGATGACACCCTAGACACGTTGGCTGGTTCCACGATTTTCTCGACCCTTGATCTGAAGAGTGGATACTGGCAAGTAGAACTGGCTCAGGAAGATCGAGAAAAGACTGCTTTTACCATCGGCTCAGGATTGTGGCAGTTCATCGTTATGCCATTCGGGCTCTGTAATGCTCCCGCCACATTCGAAAGATTGATGGAGACAGTGCTGAAGGGACTCTCATGGAACACGTGTCTAGTGTATCTCGACGACATAATTGTGGTCGGCAGATCGTTCGAGGACCACGTGAAAACTTGGAGGAAGTATTCCTGCGACTGAGGAACTCCGGATTGAAGCTGAGCCCTAAGAAATGCCATCTGTTCCAAAAGAAGTACGATACCTCGGCCAAGTTGTCTCTGGGAAGGAGTAGCAGTGGATGACCAGAAGATCAAAGCTGTTAAGGATTGGCCCATCCCAAAAGACATTCACCAACTTCGAAGTTTCCTTGGTTTATGCACATACTATCGCCGATATGTGCTGGGATTCGCCAACATCGCTAAACCACTGACCAGGCTCACGGAGGGCCAAACAAAGTTCCAGTGGTCCGAAGAATGTCAAGACTCATTCAGGAAGCTGAAAGGAGCTTTGATCAACGCACCTGTACTGAGCTATCCCCTACCCAAAAATGGAGCTGTCCTATCTCAGATCCAGGAGGGACAGGAGAAGGTCATTGGTTATTTCAGCAAGACGCTTAGCAAACCAGAGCGCAATTACTGTGTCACCAGGCGAGAGCTGTTAGCTGTTGTAAAGGGAGTGGAGCACTTCTACAAGTACGTGTATGGAAGAAGATTCCTGTTGAGAACTGACCATGCAGCTCTCAAATGGCTCTTACAGTTCAAAAATCCTGAGGGTCAAGTAGCACGTTGGATCGAGAGACTCCAAGAATTCGATTTCGAGATCGAACATCGAGCCGGAACTAGCCATAAGAATGCAGATGCCTTGTCGCGAAGACCATGTCCAGATGATTGCTCACATTGCCGACGAGCAGAAGAGAAAGAAGCAACACTTTGTAGAACCGCGGCAATGGATGACAACTGGAATGACAGCAAGATCCAGAAAGACCAAGAGAAGACCTTGGCTTAGTTGTCAGCTGGAAGAAGGGCAATCGAAGACCATCATGGCAGGAAGTCGCAGGTTACTCGCCGGCTGTTAAGTCCTATTGGGCACAATGGAACTCTCTTATTCTGGACAATGGGATCCTGAAACGTGTGTTGGAGGCCGATATTGGTGGGGAAGACAGACGCCAAATAATTGTTCCCAGGAACAGAAGAGAGGAAGTGCTGCGGAAATCCATGATGGAGTCGCTGGAGGACATCTGGGAGTGACGAAGACCCTGCAGAAAGTGAGGCAACGGTTTTACTGGACCAATTGTCAAGCTGACGTCCAGGACTGGTGCAGAAAGTGCGCTGTATGCGCTGCTAGCAATGGACCTCGAATACGACCCAAGGCCCCGATGCGTCAGTACAACGTAGGCAGCCCGTTCGAGAGAATCGCCATTGACATCGCCGGCCCGTTTCCCGTATCCGACCACGGGAATAAATACATCCTTGTGGCAATGGACTACTTCAGTAAGTGGGCGGAAGCCTATGCCCTGCCCAACCAGGAAGCCATCACCGTCGCCGACGTCTTGGTGAAAGAGTGGATATGTCGATTCGGTATTCCAATGGAGCTGCACTCGGATCAAGGCAGAAATTTCGAATCCAACCTTTTCCAAGAAATATGTCTACTGCTGAACATCCGCAAGACAAGAACCACGGCCCTACATCCGCAGTCCGATGGAATGGTGGAACGGATGAACAGGACGATCAACCGCCACTTGTCCAAGGTTGTCTCTGACCATCAAAGAGACTGGGACCAGTATCTTCATTTGTTCCTGATGGCCTATCGATCCGCAGTACACGAGTCAACCGGTCAAACTCCTGCTAGTATTATAATGGGCCGAGAACTGCGACTGCCTTGTGACCTGAAGTTTGGGATACCGCCAGGACAAGACACTGCGGGAGAGGACTACGTCAGCAAACTTCGGCAGAGAATGGACGACATCCACGAACGAGTCCGGTTGAACATCCAGAGTGCCAGCGATAAAATGAAGAAGACCTATGACATCAAGGCCGACGCTGGAGGATTTAAGGTTGATGACCTGGTTTGGCTGTACAACCCCAAACGTCGTCGTGGACTATCACCAAAGTTGCGGAACTCGTGGAACGGCCCGTATAAAATCGTGAAAAGGATAAACGACCTTGTGTACCGAATCCATAAGCCACCCGAGGGAAACCAAGGGTCGTCCATTTCAACAGGTTGGCCCCTTACGCTGGAAACCATGACCAAGTTCGCACCCTCAAGCCACCGGAGGATGATATGACGTTCGAGAAGTTTATGTCCTTGTATTCAAACGGGCAGAGAGGAGTCACGAGACCTTTCCTTTTCGAGGTGCCTGCTGACTACGCACTAGCGCACTGTGTGGCAGAAGATCTTCGAATGTCCAGGGGCATCGCCGTAGTGTTCTCCAAGAAATTTGGTCAACTCCAAACACTGCGGGAGCAGAATCCAGAAGTTGGTGGGGTGCTACAGTTGAAGAAAGGCCAGAGAAACATCTACTACCTAGTTACCAAGAGGCATTCCCAAGATAAACCGTCCTATGAAGATGTCTGGAAGAGTCTCACCAAACTAAGAGATACTATGGTGGACCAGAATCTGGTGGATCTAGCAATTCCAAAATTGTCCTGTGGTATTGATGGGTTGGACTGGAGAGTCATAAGAAGTATGCTGGAGGCGATATTCCGATCCAGCGGCGTCAAGATTTTGGTTTGCTGTAACCCTCTTCCACGACCGATCATGAAGACCGTGGAGTGTTACTTCCATCGAACTTCACGGTGCAGATATGGGGAGTCATGCAGATATCGTCACACTCCAAGGATGAAATTTCGGGACGAAATGTCTTTAAGAAGGGGGCAATGTAACGAACCTAGGCCGGACCTGTCGCCTCGCGCGTTGCCGTCGACAGCGATGAGGTCATCCCCGGAGATGTTCGAGAACAGTCCAGTCGCTCTGCCGTGGAGAGCAACGGTCGATATTTGAAACGATTGGAACATGCTGGTCGCCAACTGCCGGAATTCGAAAGATCGGGAATTCTGTGACGGAGATAAATAGGTAGCCCTCAAGATGGCACGGACAGTCTGAACGAGCCCATACGATCGAGCTATACAGTGGCGTAGTAATATAAATTAAGTTGTAGATTTAAGTGTGAAATAAATTATTAAAACCAAGTTAAGTTTATTTACGTTACAATATGTCGGAAATAAAATTTATAGCATATACGTTTATATAATTCTACTTTATTTATAAAACAAACCACCACAAATACCTAACATCCGAAGAATACAAAAATAATCTAACAAATTGAAATTTATTTCACTAATGTTTGGTGATGTCATATAAAATGGTTAGGAAACTCATGTCATTGGCATAATTTATATTGAGATCTGAATTGTCGATGGGGAAAGCAATACCATTTATGAAAATCACAAAAAGGATAGGTCCTAGAATACTTCCTTGGGAAACTCCTGTCTATGATTCCAAACAATCAGTAGAAGATATCATCATTGACGTGGAGGCATTTTTTTTTTGTCTAGATGTTAAATATGATTATATCTGTAGATTCGAGTAGGTCGGTGCTTTTATGTTGGAGAGAACATGTTTGCTGCATTTTTTCTATCATCATCTATGTCATGTTATCTGGGGTGATCGCCTCGCCAATCACCTGTTTAACTGTTTGCGGGATTGTTCCCATCTGAGGCAGTGAAAGAGAGTGTCTTCAGGTGAGTCTTCCCTTCCACAGTATCGGCAATCTGAGTTGTTTGTTTTTTTTATTCTATGAGTGTACGTTCCGAAGGATCCATGCCCTGTCAGTGCTTGTGTCAGGAAGTATTCTACCCTCCTGTGCCCGCATGTAACCCATATCCTCAGGTCTGGTATTAGTTTTTTCGTCCACTGCCCCCTCAGTTCGTTCTCCTGCCATGCTACTTGCCATCTGTCCAGTGTTTCCTATCTAGCCCTTTTCTTATTGAGCTCCAGATGTCCATCGCCTTTCCTGTATTGAGCGTACCTCTCCTCCATGTTAAAGGGGCCATACGTCCAGTGTTATTAGTAAGCACTATTTGCCACCTCGATGACAGCCTCCACCGCATTTATTGTTGAGTGGCCTTTCCGAAAGCCGTGCTGGTTCGGAGACAGTCCGCCACTCGTAATCTCTCCCTCAGCATGCATTCATATAGCTTGCTGATTGCGGTCAATAGATACAGAGGTCTATAGGCTCTGGGGTCATCCATCACCTTTCCTGACGCTTTTGGTATTAGTACTAAGCGTGCCAGTTTCCACATGAAGGGGAATTCTTCCGTTGAGAGCAGTCCGTTTAACATATTATGCATCCATTCTGAAGCTATTTTCACAGCTATATTTATGGCCGCTGATGGAATCCCATCTGGGCCAGGGGCCTTTCTGTTTTTAAAGCGTTCTGCCGCCATGAACATTCCCTCTGCCGTAAATGGTTTCACGTCCTCCGTTCTGTGAGGAATGCCTGGTCTTACATCTTCTGTCCGGGAGAATAGTTTTTTGGCGATGCTCTGTGCCAGATCTTCCGTCAGGTGAACAGGGCTATCTTGTATCCGTCACCTCAGACGTCCTCATTAAGATATTTGCACAACTTTTTCCAATGCTCTCTTTTGGATGTTTTTATAAGCTTCTACAGAGTACGTTTTTCCGTTTTATAGTTGTTTATTAGCTGAGCATGTTTGCTCCTGGAATAGTGTATGCCTGATAGTAAGCTGATAGGTCAATAGTTTACGTTTTCAGGGTTACATTTTCAAGTATTGGATTTACTATGGCAATAGGAGTAATAGTATGAGTTGTGATATAAAAATCAGGAACACTGATAGTTTTTAGTTGATTGGCACTGTTGAATAGTTCTGAATCGGAAACCTCAAGAAATGTCCATAGAAATTATTGTATATCGTTATCATTTCACACTTTTAAGAACAATATTGTATACAATGTCCTGTAATTGGGACTAGTACATGTTTGGAGAATAAAGCCCTTATTTAATTCAAACTTTTCTGTTAAAACCATTTTTTTTATTTGACTCATGGCATTATATTAGAAAAAAAATCGATATTAAATATAATATAGTGTTCTAATGTTTTTTAAACATGAAAAATGTAAATTTCCCCTGCCAAAGAGAAATTTTGGATTTACTTCTGATTTCCAAGAAAAAATCGAGGAACAATGATCATGTGGTGTTTTTTAAGAAAATTTCCTAGAAAAAAATGTTTTTTCATTTGTTGTTTGTTTTATCTGAATTGTCAAATAAATAATATTTTTTCAAAACACTATTTACACGCTATGCTTCCTCTACATAGGAGAATTAATCATTCTGACATGATGAAAGAAGAAAATATTACAATTCTGAATATGTGAGTGATTATTTTCAACAATTTCATATGAATGGGTGATGTACTATTATACTATCTTTCAGAAAAAAATATAAATAGTTGCATGTTCAGTTTTCACAATAAAAAATAAAACACCCCTACTTAATCATTTCGCAGGATATAAAAAAATTAATTTGTTTGATGATGAATTGCCAAAATCACTCTTACAAGTGTGTCTTTTCTCTCTCTCTCTCTGACTTGATGTGTAATATTTTTTTACAACATTGGCAAGAATTGCAATGAATTCATACATATAATACGAATCTCAGTGCAGTTTTTAAGACTTTTCCAATGAGAATATTTAAAGTGCCAGACATTGAGAATATATTCTTTAGACTTGTGATGATATTCTGGTATCTAAGACACAAATCAAAGATAAATACTTCAATTAGAGAAAATAAATCAAGAAAAAGGTGTTCAGCAGATTTGTATATATTTATACCAGTAAACCCACCTAAATTTGAGTAGTATAGCCCATTTCCAGGATTCATATTGATGGCTTCCAAAAAATGAGCTTCCGCCTTCTCAAACTGTTGAATTTTACCTAAGGTATTTGCAAGAGTAAAATGCAGTGCGGCTGACTTCGGATTATGCATAAGGGCTGTTCTACCCAATTCCAAAACTTCATCATATCTTTGAAGGCTATCTAACAACACTAATGTATTACTCCAAGCTGCAACATGTGTTGGGCGGTACAAGACGGTCATTTCCCAAGCCTTCAATGCATCTTCAGCTTTCTTCAAGTCCAAGTACTTCAAAAGATAAATGAAGATATTAATAAATTACAGTAATTTTACTCAATAATCCAACAAATTGTTTTTCTCCTACATTCTGAAGGTGTATATAATGTATATAAATATATATATATATATGTCAGTATCAGTTCCAGGACATTTTCAATGACAAATCGATGAGTTCCAGGACATTTGTGACTTCCGGACTGGTCCGAATTTTATATGTTTAATGAATACTTCAGGACAGTACCGAATTCACTTTGATGTATTTTGTAGAATGATAACTTCAGGACATAAGTATTTTGACTGAATCCTACCACATAGAACAGAATGTGTCACGCATTGGACCTCCTTTATTGATCCTGAGCATATTCAGGGTGATTCATAATTGAATGCTGATCCTAAAGTGCAATAATCATTGGATGATTTTAAGATGAATTATTTATATGAACATAGGTCCGCAACCGCTTTATTTCTGAGATAAAGGATATTGAAATTTAACAGAAAAATCAGTTCTTTCCCAATATCTCTAAAACCGAATCGGCTTTCCTTTCCAATTTTAATACATGCGGATTCATTTGCTTGTCCCTATTCGATTTTTTCTCTTAGTCTTAATTTCACAATTGTGGTAACCAAAAGATCTAGGCAAGATTTTTATAATTTCATGGTTATTTAGTTTTTGTAATGAGTACGCACAAAAATACATTTTTCATTTTTAGAAACATAACTACTTTGAACAATAAATACCAAAATATAATTAAGGGTTCAAAATGTCCGCCTCCGCAAGTGT